>JBCEWC010019111.1:0-11595 GCA_038996855.1 Solanum aculeatissimum
CCTTGTCCTTAGAGATTATGTTACATGCTATGTGAATACATGATTGTCCCATTCCTGATATTGTCCCCATAGCTTGAGTCCCAAGTCCCAAATCCCTTAGAGCTTATGTCTTATGTGCTTAGCTTCCGCGATTCCGAACTGATGATGAGTGTGATGATACTATGATGGCTTGATCGAGGGTCTTCGGGTCCTCTTTCGCCATGTCACATCTAGGCCCCTTATTCGGGTAGTGACAGAACACCCCCAACTTGAGCCTTAGGAGGAGGCACTCTTGGATTAGCAACCCTCATATTAGAACCTTGGTCTTGATGGAATCGGCCAAAACGACCACCACCCTTAGAGTTGGAGAACCCACCATCAAACCGGTCCCTCTTAGCCTCATTAACCCTTCTCTCCTTAAGATTTTCACCTTTAATTTGCTCGACATAAGTCATGAGCCTAGAGATTTCCATGTCACAGATGAGCATAGCGGTTCGACATTCTTTCACCACCAAATCCGAAACACCCAAAATAAACTTGTGCATTCTTTCACGGGGGTCAGATACAAGAATGGGAGAATATTTGGATAGCTTAGTGAACTTGAGAGTGTAGTCCCTCACTGTCAACTGTAACCTCAACTTGTCAAGCTTAGTTACTTTAGAAAATTGTTCCAGAATTTTGATCATGCCCAAATGGTGAATTTTCTTTGGAGCTTTGAGTCTTTCCACAACACCCTAGATATTGATACCCCTAGCATTCCATGTGATTGTTCTAATCATTGAGTAGATTTTGCTGAGAACAACCTAGTGTTGGGTCTACCTCCTGTGGCAGACTGAGTAACGTTTTTATTCCTTTTACTAGTTCTTTCCTGGAAAATGTTTCTAGGAGATAATCCCTGTTGATCTGTAACTCTTTGAAGCTCAGTATTGTCCTCCTTTTCTTTGGAGGGGGGCTAAAAGCTTGTATTAGATACTTACAAATTTCCTCTTCTTCCCCTTCATTTAGGGGGAGGTTGTCTTTATCAAATTCATCCTCTGAGTGTATCACTTGGTATTCATCCACCTCCTCACTAGGTAGGGGTGGATCAGAATTTAGGGTACTTCTGTGGTGTTCTTTCCAATAAGGGGACTAAGAGTTTGTTGAGCTTCCTTAGTCTGCAACTTTTTTCCTTTGGTTTTTTCCTGACTTTATTCTGATATATTCCTCCCTTCCAAATTCTGAGGAACTTCAGCGCTCCTTTGTTGATTTTCCATTTTCTTCTTAAGAGCATATCTCTTTTTTTTGCTCAATTTGTTTCTTTTGGATTTATTTCCTGTAGAACTGGTACTAGCAATTGAGCCCAAGTCTTTGGCCATAACTCCCATATTGGATCTCCCACAAGGACTCAACTCCATCTGATGATATACAGGGGTAGCAGGGGCTCTATAGTCTAATCTAAGGTAAGTGGAAACCTCATGCAAAACATGAGTCAGATTCCCTCCCTCAGGTTCCTCATTCTGCAAGTTAGTAGGGTACTCCTTAACAACTTCCTGACCTCCATCAACACCATGGGGAGAAGGGGGAGAGGAATGAATAATACCAACATCTTTAGGATATGGGGGAATGAGAGAATGGTCTAGAAGGTCTAGCCCATTCACCTCATGGGAAGATAAGTCAATACCTTGTCTTTTTTTAATAGGCAGTTGTTTTTCTGAGTGATCCATGTTGTTGACTCCCTTTGGTGTGGCCTTATCATCTATTTGTACTTTTCCTGCTTATTTGTGCATTGCCATGATGTTGTTGCTGTGATCCTTGTTTGTTTCTCCCTCTGCAGAATGGTTAGTGGGCTGTTCTTGATTTTCAAGATCAGCATAATAATGAGATAGCTCAGTTTTAGAGTACTTACCTAGTATTCTTCTTTCATTTTGTTGTTCTTTTGTGCTAGTCTGATCATGAGGGGGAGTTTGTATACTCTCCTGTTGTCCCTGCTTCAAGCTTTTCTTTTGGTTCTTTTTACCTTGAGTTTGCCATGGATCCTTCTGTTGTCTATTTTCTTGTTCCTGACCTATTTTACCTGTGTTCTTTACACTAATGTCCTTAGCTTTCTTCTTACTTTCAGCTATCTGTTGGACCTCCTTAGCCCCTTCCTAATGATTGCTCCTTGTAGCTGCTTCTATTTCTTTTCAAGACCTGTAATCGTCATCCCTTTTCTTGATAGTGCAAACATGCTCCACATGACCTTGGTGTTTGTAGTACAAATAGAAGGCTGGTATGCTCTCATATTGAATGGTTTGCCACCTCCCAATTGTTAAATCTTTCTCATCAAAGCCCATCCACACATGAGATGGCCTTTCTTTGGTAATATCTTTCTGAACCTTAACTTTGGCCATGCTTTCCCTGGTCATTTGTATAGAAGTTGTGTCCAGATACAAGACTTTGCCAATGGGAGCTAAAAGGGTGGTTGTGGAAGCTTTGTTATAACAATGCTAGGGTAGTTCAGGAAGTGTGACCCATATAGGGACAATAGGGTTTTCTTCCTCAGGCTTAAAGGTAGGGGTCCTGGTGTGAATTCGCATTGGCTGCCCCTCTATGTGCATCTTATTTTTAGTCCACACAGTGACATAATCAGTCTGATTATCCAAGTTAATATACATATGCCTAGCATTGAAATATGTAATTTTAACTCCCCCTAGCATTTGGGTCTGTAGTATGAAACTCATTCTGATAAGTTCCACTTTAGACATGGTGCTACTAAATTTACCAATAAAGGTATATCTACATGAGTCAGATAGTTTGAGCATATAGTCATCCTTCTTACAAATAACAGCTTGTAGATCTTGTTTGGAGGTATATTTAGGTTGTTCAATCTCAATACACTTCTCCTGCTTAGCCATATTCATTCTCAATTTGGTGGCCAATGTTTGGATCACAGTATAGGGTGCAGGTTTCTGTTTTTTCCCTTTGCTATTTTCCTCCTGAGAGACTAAGTTAATGTTTTGATTGGCTGAGATTTGGTTCTGGCTGAGTTTATTCACTCCCTGTAAGTTCCTTTGTCCCTTGGGAGCAATCTTATCAAAGTTGCTGGAGATTTTAGGATAAGGATTGGGTCCTTTAAAGCCCTTAGTAGCAACATTATCCAGATGCTTACTGGTGTCTTCTTCCTTTCCTATGGTCTGACTTTTGCTCTCATTCACCTCTTTCTGCAAATTATGGTCATCTTTACCAGAATCACAACTAATCCCCAATTCTAGGTTGATAATCTTTTCCTTATTGATTTCGATCCTAGTATTTAGGGGGGAGAGTTAGTTATCTTACCTTGCCTTTGTTGTGTTTATGTTGTCCCCTCCTCGATGATCTTCGAGCTGAGATTGTTATCCCTTACTGGTTTTTTCGCTTGTTCTAGCGTATGTTCTTGTTGACCCTTCCTTGTTCCCATGCTTTCTTCATGGGGCATGGAGATCAAACTATCAATATCCTCTTTTGTCATTGTACCTGTGTTGACACCCAATTTTGACCGACCTAAACCCTTTTTAGATCGTCATTTAGTTAAAATAGGTATTTTTAAAAACTTTTAAAGTATATGAGTTTATTTTCAAATTTTTATCCTATAGTTACATATTTTTTTAATACTTTCGAAAAATAAAATAAATAATAAACATATTTCGTCCTTATCATAAGTTTTTTTTAATGTTATTTATAGTTATTGTTATTATTATTCTTATTACTTTATTATAATTTTTTTTTTTAATAAATATTTGTCAACATCATATTTTCCAAATATTATATGTCTATGTATATATATAGTTTTATTTTGTACTCTAACATAAATATACTTTTAATGCTTTACGTAAAAATTTAAAAAGATATAACGTATTTTCTCTACATAACAATTACTGTTAAAATGTTACGTATTTCTAAAAATTTATAATTAATTAGGTGACGGTCTATTCAAATTTTATCCCAATTTACTCAATCCGTAATCTTTTCTACCAATTTCATTTCAATTCTAATCAATTTCCTTGAAATTTATTTCAATTCTATTTTAAATTGAGTCAATTTGTGGCTTAATTTTAAAATTTCAATTCAATTTCAACCATTTAAAATCCGGATACCCATTTAAGATCCAAGACCTGCCCCATTTCGAGAAAGTTAATCCTAACCATCTATTTTATTTGATCCGACGACCCACATTGAATTATTTTAATTTCCTTTTTTAGTTTCCCTACCACCAAAAACCTAATTCATTTCTTCATTCCCATACACTCTCTCTAATCAACCTCACTCTCTTTCTTTCTCCACCATGGCCGCCACCTCCCCCAGTCACCGGCGAAACTCCCTCAGTCGACCCTCGTCTCGCCTGCTCTCTCTCCCGTCGCTCCTCCCTCTCCCCTCTGTCCACCTCGCCAAAAACCCCCATAACTAAAACCACCAGCCGCCATCGGCGCTGCCATGCAGCGCCACCAAACCCCAGACCACCAGTGCCACTTCTTTGCTGCACCAAACAACCCTCTGCGCAAACTCTCTTCCCCCTCATCCCCGTCGACCTCCGCCACAAACAAAACCCCCAAAACTGCCGCAGCCGCCACCGCTGCAGTACCTCGGCTCCTCTCCCCAGCCCAACCGACATCTTTCTCTGTCCTGTTCTTTCGTTTCACGGCGAACAACTAGGCGACCCCTTTATTTTTCAATAACAACACCACTCGAAACCTCTGCAAGAAATTCTAAACAAATGTTTAAACGATTCCGGTAAGTTTCAAACAAAATTTCATATGATTTGATGTTCTAATTCCCTATTATGTTAGTTAGTTTCCGAATTTGCGATAATTTGGCTACTGTTATGATTTTAGCTCAAAATTTTCAAATGTTAATTGTTCTTCCTCTCTAATTATTTTATCGAAATCAACCTTATGTGTTTGTATTGTTGTGGAAATTGGTTATCGATGGGGACCGCATTTGGGAAGATTCTGAATATATTTTCTTCCTATGTTAGTATTTTTACGGCAATGATTATGAGTCTTTTAAAAATAAAATAAAAAATAATAATAATAAAAATAAAAATATATGTTAATTGATGGAGTTACGGAAATTTTCCTTCTTAATTTGATTTGGGATGTTTTAAATATGTTATTGATTGATTCTTTGGTGTTAAATATTTGGCAGTTATTTTTTAGTAGCTTGGATTACATGATATTTGTGGTAAAATATATCATAGATCTCTCTTGCCTTATTGAATTTAGACGAATTTTCTTTTTACACATCCTATTACGGTAAACTTTGACCGTATCAATTTACTGCTAGTATGAAAATTTTATATTATTATTATTTGAATGAATCAAATCAATTCATTTATTTTTGTACTGAATTAAAGCTGATTGGTCTGTTATTATGGTAAACTGTGATTTTTATGACTGATTTTGGTACCTATATTTTGGTGAATTTTCTTTTTCCTTGTTTGTCAACCATAATTGGGGTTAATTGATTTCCTTGCCTTTTCTTAGTAGTTTTTCTACATTATATAAACCTCACACATTCTTAGTTCATTGACAGAGTTTCTTTTCACAGACTACACGAACAATCCCCATTATTTTTCCTTCCATAAAGTTATATTCCTATTGGTTTTCTTTTTGAAAGTATAGCAACAAGGGGAAGAAAAAGACGATTTCTTAACTCGAATTCTTCAATTTGTAAGCAACTTATTATTCTTATTATCTTTAGTATGTCTTACCTCTTTTATCATTTTTAGCAGGATCTAGTTGTCAAGTCGGTGAAGAGTCGCCTGGGGGACGGGATTGAAGTCGAAGAATTCGAAGAATTCTTGAGGATTGTTTTTTTTAATTTCTCTTTGTGTTGTTGTTATTTTTCGTATTTCTTACTTTTCCGCAAACGATATAATAGCATAATAATAAAATCGGGGTATAGTATAAGGGGAGAGAAATTATGTGCTAAATGTTTTATTGTTATTATCTGTTTGGAATATTCTAGGCAAATATCAGTTTAGGACAATAATTAAAATAAACCGTATGTGCATTTGTCTAAATTAAGAATCGTTTTAAAATATAGATATCATGTTTATAGGATTTTGTTTGTTAAAAATACGTTTTACCATGCCTATGGATTTATGTGCAAGTATGTCTAAAATTTGCTTTTAGGTAGGCTTTCTTGTAGATTTTGCTTTACGTTTAAAATCATGCTTTAGAAACCATGCTTCTAGGACCAAACATTTTTTACATTACTTGTCTTTTTTTAGAAACCATGCTTTAGGTCTAAATAAATTAGAAATCATGTTATTAAGATTCATGTCTTGAAGTGCTTTTATTTTTTAGAAACTATGTCTTTAGGATATTTACCATGTTAGAAGTCATGATAACTTTTTATTGTTAAATGCTTAGAAATCATGCTTAGGTCAATTAATACTTCTCAATATTAGAACTACAAAGCATGCCTACTTTCAATATTTAGAAATCATGCCTTTAGATAATTTAATTATGTCTTTAGGATATTTTTCTACATTATTAGAAATCATGCCCTTTGGATATTTAATGTGTTTTAGTAGAAATCATGCCTATAGGACTTCCATAAATTTCTTTTAAAATATATAAAATTTTATCACTTTTAAGCATCTCTCAACATGTTAAAATGTTTGAATATTATTTTGCATCATAACACATAGCATGACACAATATTACATAGTATGTGTTTTCAAGCATGTTAGAGAAGAGGCATACTCGAAACTTTTATGTGCTAACTGCTCGTTTTCTTATGTTTTGTTTTACGCAAGTCTTTAGGAAAACTCTATATTCTTTTTTAGTCTAGAACCACCAAATCTAGAAGTCCAATGCCTCTTGGACCTTAGGAGGGACGATAGCCACTTTAGGAATAGTCTAAAATTTTTCATTCTTAGTGCGCTTTAAGTTAAATAAAATATTTAACCTCAGAAGGGGTAGGGGTAGTTAGGACCCTTGGACATGATGAAATACACTTGAGCTTAAAAATAGGAGCGAAACTTTGGTTTTCGTTCCTTGGCTTAAATAAACCTTGTGAGCTAAATCGACAAACTTGACTTGTGTTCCGAAAATAAAAGCCGAGTATCTGATCCGAGTGGAAAAATCCCGCTTAGTCTAAACTTCTTTTCTTCTTTCTTTGCTTCATAATTATTTGGGGTAGTTTATTAATCCGTCTTTTAAAACTGCTTTAAATTCCCTTTTCACTTAGGCAAACTTTCTTAGGGAAATATTTTTTATTCACCTTTCCTTAAGTAAAATTTGTTCTTAAACTTTCTTTATAAGTTAGAATATTTTTCAAAAGAGACCTTTATTTGAGACCCCCCCCCCCACATAGGATAGATACGCGATCGGGACCCGCATTTGCGGACCTCGAGGGGTGCCTAACACCTTCCCCTCGAGGTAACCTGAACCCTTACCTAGACTCTAGTTAGTTTGACTTTAGGATTTAGATCTAGTCCTAGAATGGTATCCTAATGCACCTCAAATCATTAGGTGGCGACTCTTCAATTTCAAAAATCCCAAAAGAGTCGTTGCCACGACGTCGTCAAGTTTCTCTTTTTCCGCGAGGAAACAATGGGACGCGACAACCTGCATTTGAATGTGGTTCCATCCCAACAGATATACTATGAGTCGTTGCTAACCCCCCCCCAATTTTGTTGTTCCAGCATCCGCCACACTAGACTTGTGGATGTTAGAGTTAGGAGAAATTTCAATTATGTGTGGAAGGTTTTGCGAATTGGTGTTACTTTCATGGCTTATGTCCGGTGGTCGATCACTGTCCACCGGCGCCTGATGCGCCATTAAACAGACGGAGTTACCGTTAAACAATGTTACCGTTAGAGAGAGTTGAGAGAAAATTTTAGAGAGAGAAGCGGAATGGATTTGAAATGGATTGTAATGAGGAGCCTTAGAATGGATGAAAAGGGGTTAGGGTTAAGGGGTTTAGGGGACCTTAGAATGCCTAAAAGGGGCTTAGGGACTAATTAAATTATGAATAAACCATTAATGAAATGGACCTTTAACTAGAAAATAGTGTCACATGGAGGACAACAGTGGGCCGTTTGCTGGTACACGGGCCGTACAACTGCCCGTGAACCATCACTTGGTTTCTGCTTCGGCTCGAGTTTTCGGGGGACTTTCTAGACCACTTCACGAGTGGGTTCACGGGCCGTACGACTTCACATGGATGTTGTACTAGTACGTGGAGCCACATTTGTCCCACGAACCAACCCATAGCCCTGGCCAGCTCTCTTCTCCACTTGATGGCCACCCACACTGACCGTTTGGGGTCTCACAGACTATGGGGTGGTCCGTGAGACTACACTTGGTTTATGGGATAGGTCCTGGCCACCCTGAGCTCACTAGTCCATGTCACAGACCCCCACATGGACGTTGGTCCCTCACACGGTCCGTGGTCCTTGCCTTTGGCCATTTCTAGGGCCTATTCCCAGTGTCTTCCGAATTATGGGCAGTCACACTGTGTTTGCCCCAACTTCCTCATACAAACTCTGAATCGAGTGAACCCAATTGCATTGCGAAGGTAACTCAAAGATCTTCAAATTGATATGTAGTATACCATATGGTTCAACCCGAGTCAAAAGTTATGTTTCCTCAAATCTCACTGTCCAAACGGCTTCTCAAGGCCACCAAATGATCCGTTTTGCGTTCGGCCACTTAGACTCAACTCATGGCTACCAAAACTTATACATGACCATTTTAACATCATACAAGACCAACCATAAGGAGTATTCAAAAAAGTTTGGGCCGTTACATCATCTCCCCCTTGGGAACATTCGTCCTCGAATGAGCTAAGACTAGGGCTTGAGGACATCAGTCGCAAAACAAGAGACATACTAATCAAAACTTAAAAGATCATCCATCATATCAAAAATATTTCAAAACTCATGTCAAAACATTATTTAAATCATTTTTGTGCTCATGAATACACGCAATGTCATGAAACTCAAGAAACAAAGAATTAGGACAAATAAGGGATATAACCTAGTACCTTAGGCTTGAGTAGATTGGAAGAGGTAAGGATATCTCTCCATCATGTTCAACTCCGCTTCCCACGTTACACTCTTCACAACTTGATTCCTCTAAAGTACCTTGATCAAAGACACCTCTTTATTGCGAAGCCACTTCACTTGTCTATCCAAAATCTCTACCGACCCTTCTTCATAAGTCAAGTTCTCTTCAATTGTCACACTTTCCAAAGGTGCAATGGCGTTGGGGTCACCAACAACCTTCCTCAACATAGATACATGGGAAACCGGATGAATAGAGTTTATATCTAAAGGCAAGTCTAACCTATAAGCTACATTGCCAATCCCCTCCAAAACCTCATACGGTCCGGCGTACCTCAGGATCAACTTGCCCTTTTTGTAAAAACGATTATACCCTTCATGGGGGACACCTTCACATCTACCCAATCACCAACATGAAATTCAAGGTCCCTATTTCTAACATCCGAATATAACTTTTGACGACTTTGGGCCGTCTTCAACCTTTCCCAAATCAACTTCACCTTCTCAATAGCCTCAACAACCAAATCCGTGTATATCAAAGCCACCTCACAAATTTCAAACCAACCAACCGGAGAACTATATGTCCTACCATACAAAGCCTCAAAAGGAGCCATACTGATGCTAGCATGAAAACTATTGTTGTAAGAAAACTCGATGAGAGGAAAGTGATTATCCCAATTTCCTTTAAACTCCAACACACAAGCTCTCAACATATCCTCCAAGGTTTGAATTGTCCTATCAGCTTTCCCATCGGTTTGAGGAAGGAATGCAGTGCTCAACTTAACCTTAGTACCAAGTTCCTTTTGAAAGGATCTCAAAAAATGAGAAATAAATTGGGTACCACGATCCGATATGATAGACCTTGGCACACCATGCAATCTTACCGATTCTCGAATATACACCTTGGCATACTCTTTGGCACTATAGGTTGTCTTGACCGGTAGAAAGTGAGCCGCCTTAATCATTCTATGAACCACAACCCATATATAATAAAATTGCCTCCTAGTACGTGGTAACCCAACCACAAAGTCCATATTTATATCTTCCAACTTCCAAGTAGGAATGTCAATATCTTGTGTCAAGCCACTGGGCCTTTGATGTTCTACCTTCACTTGTTGGCAATTAGGACATTCCGATACAAATTTAGCCATATCCTTTTTCATACAGTGCCACCAATACAACTCTTTCAAATCTCTGTGCATTTTGGTAGATCCCGGATGAATGGAATATTGTGAATTGTGAGCCTCTTTCATGATAGTCTCTCTTAAGGCATCAATATCCTACATACACAAACGATCTTGGTACCGAAGCACACCAACTCCCCCTTGGGAGAAAACCTCAATCTTACCATCGGCAACCAACTTCTTCAATTCCACAAAAGAAGGATCTAAATCTTGCTTAGCCTTAACATCAACTACCAAGGAGGACTCAGATCCACCTTGCACAAAGATGCCACCATTGACAGTTTCGGTCAACCTCACACCCAACCTAGCCAAATGGTGTACATCTTTTGCTACCTCTTTCTTCTCCTCATCCATATGTTCTACACTCCCCACATAAAGTCTACTAAGGGAATCCGTTATGACATTGGCCTTACCAGGATGATAAAGAACACTCATGTCATAATCCTTAAGAAGTTCTAACCATCTCCTTTGCCTCAAATTAAGGTCCCTTTGAGTGAACAAATATTACAAGATTTTATGATCGGTGAACACATCCACATGGACCCCATACAAATAATGATGCAAAATTTTCAAGGCAAACACTACTACCGCTAATTCAAGATCATGAGTCGGATAATTTTGTTCATGCACCTTCAATTGTCAGGAAGCATAGGCTATCACCTTACCATGTTGTATAAGCACACAACCCAATCACATACGTGATGCATCACAATAAACCACAAATCCATCTAAGCCATTTGGCAAAGTCAAAACCGGAGCCGATGTAAGTCGATCCTTTAAAGTTTGGAAGCTCGTTTCATACTCATTAGTCTACACAAACTTGGATTTATTTTGAGTCAATTTAGTCAATGGAGACGTTATAGATGAAAACCCCTCCACAAACCTTTTATAATAGTCGGAAAAACCAAGGAAACTTCTAATATCTGAAGGACTCAATGGTCTAGGCCAATCCCTTACCGCTGCGGATTTCATAGGATCAACCTTGATGCCATCACCGGACACCACATGACCAAGAAAGGAAACTTCACCCAACCAATACTCACACTTGCTAAATTTAGCAAACAGTTCTTTTCTCTCAAGGTTTGGAGATCCAACCTCAAATGACCCATATGCTTTTGTTCACTACGAGAGTAGATCAAGATATCATCAATAAACACCACCACAAAAGTATCAAGAAATGGCTTCAACACCCGATTCATGAGCTCCATAAATACCGTCGGAGCATTAGTCAACCCAAAAGACATTACCACAAATTCAAAATGACCATAACAAGTTTGGAAGGTCGTCTTGGGAATATCACACTCCCTCACTTTCAATTGGTGATAACCCGAACAGAGATCTATTTTGGAGAAGTGAGTAGCCTCTTGAAGTTGGTCACAGAAATCATCAATCCTAGGCAATGGGTACCTGTTCTTAATGGTC
>JBCEWC010019112.1:0-11595 GCA_038996855.1 Solanum aculeatissimum
ACGAGACTTGGGAGCGGTTCAGGCAAAAGATTAAACAGTGCCCAAACCACAACCTCACTGATGAGCATCTCAAGGAAGTCTTCTACCGGTCATGTAATTTTGTGACTAAACCCATAGTTGATGAAGCTTATGGGGGTTCGTATATGGCCAGAACATTCCCCGAGATTATCGGTATTTTAGATCAAGCGGCCAAAAATAGCAGAGCCTAGTACACAAGAGATGGCGATTGTTCAGGGTTCCTTGTTGGGATGAGTGCTGAGCAGCGCAAGAAAGAAGCAGAACGTTATCATGACATGGCTCACATACGAACACAGATGGACTTATTGACAAAGAAGCTGCTGAGTGGAGGTATGGAAAAAGTCAAAGCAGTAGATTTGGCCCCTAGGTATGATGGTGCAGGGTATGAGTTCGATGAAGAGGCTAACTTGCTAAATAGCCAGGGGGGCTTCCGGCCCTTTAACGCCGGAAACAAAGGTCGGAACTATGGAAGAGAAAATTATTATGATCGACCCATGGTGAGAGACAATGGCAATTGGCAGAAATGGGACAATTTCAGAAATGATCGACCTGTACCATATGTACCCCCTATGAATAGAGAACGCCCAAATGTGAGCAGTGGAGCCACGAAACTTGAAGAGATGATGGCTAAGGTACTGGACAAGGTAGAGGCTACTGAGTGTGGGGTGAGAGATATGCGTGGAGAAATGTCAAATATTCATCAATTGGTGGACTCTCACTCCACTTCCATCAAATAACTGGAGCACCAAATGGGTCAGTTATCTGTTTCACTGAATCAAAGAAAGGTTGGGGCCCTTCCTAGTGTTACCATTCAAAACCCCAAAAATGATGGGCATTGTATAGTAGTCACCACTAGGAGTGGAATGATGCTCCCGAAACCAGTGTTGATCAGGGATAAAGGAGTTCAAGGGAGAAGTGTCGAATCAAACATTGAAGAGCAACAACCTGATGCAGTAGTGAAGGACGCAGAGGAGACGGCCAAAGACGCTAAGATTTGTAGTAAATCAGCTAGCAGGGCAACACCCTTGCCAACTATCCCTAAGCCGCCACCACCATTTCCCCAAAGGCTGAAGAGAAAGCAAGACAATGGGAAGTTCCAGAAGTTTTTGGAGATGCTAAAAGAATTTTCTGTCAACATACCCCTAGTTGAAGAACTAGAGCAGATGCCGGGATACGCTAAATTCATGAAAGACCTGGTAACCAAGAAGAGAACCATGACATTTGAGTCGTCAGGAACTCTCCACCACTGTAGCGCAATCACTACAAGATCATTGGTTGAGAAAAAGGAAGACCCTGGGGCTTTCACCATTCCATGCACAATAGGAGCGTTGAATTTTGCACGGGCCCTCTGCGATTTGGGAGCAAGCATAAATTTGATGCCACTAGCAGTATATCGACAATTGGGCTTTGGAGCCCTCACACCCACTACGATACGATTTCTTATGGCAGATAGGTCAGTTAAGAGGCCAGTGGGAATCCTGTGTGATGTGCTGGTAAAGGTAGGCAGGTTTATATTTCCTGCAAATTTTGTTATTCTTGATTGTCAGGTCGACTTTGAAGTCCCCATCATTCTTGGGAGACCATTCTTGGCTACCGGGTGAGCACTGGTGGATGTGGAACAAGGAGAGTTGACTTTCCGCTTGAATACTGAAGAAGTCAAATTCAATGTGTGTGCATCTATGAAGAGGCCCAAAGAAAGGTAAGTAATGTTTGTCATAGATGTAGAGGACACATACTTTTCTGAGATTCCAGTTGAAGAGGAGCTGAATGTTGATGAGCTGGCTGCTGTCATTATGAACCTCCCTGATGACAGCGTGACCAACTACAAGAGTATAGTGCAAGCACTGCAAGGTAGAGGCACTAGACCCTACATGCCGAGACGATTGGACCTTGATTTGCAGAATAGACCGTCACCACGTGCCAAACCTTCGGTCGAAGAGCCCCCCACTGTGGAGCTCAAATAACTGCCACACCATCTAAGGTATGTTTTTCTTGGCACTAATGATACTTTACCTGTGATTGTGGCTACAGATTTGTAGGATGCACAAATGGCAGCACTATTGGAGGTTCTACAAAGGTTCAAAACGGCGATTGCGTGGTCTATAGCTGACATCGTGGGAATCCCACCTGGTATATGCACTCATAAAATCAAACTGGAAAAGAACTGCATCCCCAGCATTGAGCACCAATGCAGGCTAAACCCGCCCATGCAAAAGGTTGTTAAGAAAGAGATCATTAAGTGGTTGGATGCTGGGGTGATCTACCCAATTTCAGATAGCCAGTGGGTTAGCCCAGTCCAATGTGTACCTAAAAAAGAGGGAATGACGGTCGTAGCTAACGACAAGAATGAGTTGGTCCTGTCACGTCCTGTAATGGGCTGGAGGATGTGCATGGATTACAGAAAACTAAACAAGTGGACCTTGAAGGACCACTTCCCCACGCCCTTCATGGATCAGATGCTAGATCGATTAGCAGGCAGAGGATGGTATTGCTTTTTGGATGGTTACTCAGGATATAATCAGATATCAATAGCACCCGAAGACCAAGATAAGACTACATTCACCTGTCCTTATGGAACATTCGCTTTCAGACGGATGCCATTTGGACTGTGTAATGCCCCAACTACATTTTAGAGATGCATGATGTCAATTTTCTTTGATATGGTTGAGGACACCTTGGAAGTATTCATGGACGATTTTTCTGCGGTAGGTGATTCCTTCGATGACTGTCTTCTCAAACTGAGCAAAGCCCTACAATGCTGTGAAGAGGCAAACCTGGTGTTGAACTGGGAGAAATGCCATTTCATGGTCAGGGAGGGAATAGTCTTTGGTCACAAAATCTCCAAAAGTGGCATAGAGGTCGACAAAGCAAAAATTGAAGTAATTGAGAAACTACCACCGCCTATCTCAGTTAAAGGGGTGAGGAATTTCTTGGGGCATGCAGGCTTTTACAGCCGATTCATCAAGGACTTCTCCAAAATAGCACACCCACTGTGCAAGCTGTTAGATAAAGATGTCAAATTCCACTTTGATGAAAGTTGCAAGAAGACATTTCTGACTCTTAAAGAGAAGCTGATCACGACACCCGTTGTCGTGGCTCCAGATTAGTCATGCCCCTTTGAAATCATGTGTGACGCGAGTGGTACTGCTGTGGGAGTTGTTCTGGGTCAGAAGCACAACAAAATCTTTCACCCCCATCTACTACGCTAGCAAAACCCTGAACGAGGCCCACAGGAACTATACTATGACTGAGCCGGAACTGTTGGCCGTCGTCTATGCATTTGACAAGTTTAGAGCATACCTTCTTGGGACTAAGGTAATTGTGCATACTGATCACGCAATACTAAGATACCTCATGACCAAAAAGGATGTCAAACCACGATTGATCCGGTGGGTTTTACTACTGCAAGAGTTCGATTTTGAGGTTTAAGACAGGAAAGGCACGGAAAACCAAGTGGCTGATCACTTGTCTCATCTGGAAGATGAATCTAAGGGCAACGACTGGCTTACCATTGACGACTCCTTCCCTGACGAACAGGTATTAGCTGCCTCTGTTGACTTAATTCCATGGTATGCTGATTTTGCTAACTATCTGGTGAGTGACCTCATGCCCGAGGACCTAACCTCTCACCAGAGGAGAAAATTTTTGCATGATGTACGCAGGTATTTCTGGGATAAACCTTTCTTATTCTGCACATGTGTTGATGGGATTATTCGATGGTGCGTACCTGAGGCAGAAATGTTGACCTTAATGGAAGCATGTCACACTTCTCTCGTGGGAGGGCACCATAGTAGCGCCCGAACAGCTAAAAAGATACTTCAATGCGGGTACTACTGGCCCACGCTGTATAAGAATACACATGACCTAGTGGTGGGGTGTGACTAGTGTCAGAGACAAGGAAACATCTCTAGGCGCCAGGAGATGCCCATGACACCTATTCTTGAGATTGAAATTTTTGATGTCTGGGGTATTGATTTTATGGGGCCATTTGTGAGCTCATATGGGATGCGATACATCTTGGTGGCCGTTGACTATGTGTCAAAGTGGGTGGAGGCAGTGGCCCTACCAAACAATGAGAGCAAGAGCGTAACACAGTTTCTAAGGCGGAACATTTTCTCCAGATTTGGGACCCCCAGAGCTATCATTAGTGATGGGGGAACTCATTTTTGTAAAAGGATTTTCCGTGCAGCCTTAGCCAAGTATGAAGTCAAACAGCATTGAGTCGCCACCCCTTATCATCCGCAAACTAGTGGCCAAGTTGAAGTATCGAACATTGAAATCAAAGAGATATTGGCAAAATCCGTAAATGCTTCGAGAACTGATTGGGCACGAAAGCTTGATAATGCATTGTGGGCTTACCGTACTGCCTACAAAACCCCTATCGGTATGTCACCATATCAATTGGTGTTTAGTAAGGCGTGCCACTTACCGGTGGAACTCAAGCATAGGGCATTGTAGGCCCTGAAGAAATTGAACTTGAATTTAGATGAAGCCACCGATTTGAGGTTGGATCAAATAAATGAGTTGGATGAAGTGCGATTACAAGCATACGATAGTGTTGCCTTGTACAAGGCCAGGATGAAGGCACACCACGATAGACACATAGTCCCATAAAGCTTTAATGTGGGAGACAGGGTGTTGCTGTACAATTCACGGTTGCGATTATTTCCAGGTATGTTGAAATCTAGATGGGCCGACCCATATAAGGTGGTCCAATTCTTCCCCCATGGTGCATTGGAGTTAGAATCAGATAATGGACACAGGTTCAAGGTGAATGGACAAAGAGTCAAGCAATATACGGGTGCGGCGTCTGAAGCCGCAGTAGTGGAGGTATTACACCTTGATGAAGTCTGAGTAATCGGGGAGTTGTGTCGTGTTGCGACGTTAAATCAAGCGCTTCTTGGGAGGCAACCCATGTTTTGATAAAAAAAATTTAGCTTTTACATTATTTAGTCCGTTTGTCGTATGTCATTAGTTATTATTTTTGTTATCGCAGAGACAGGTTGATATGCTGAAATGGGCATTACAGAGAGTCATGGAGGTTCTTTTCAAGCTAAGCTAAGGCCTGTGGCCCGGCATTACCCACGGCCCGTGTGCCAGCACGCGGCCTGCGAGTGCGCCATCGGTACGGCCTTCCAAGTAAGTACATCTAGGTTGAGTCCCGTGAAACGGATGGCCACATGGCCCGTGCGACACTACACAGACCGCGAGGCCAGTAATGAAGTAGGGCAGTAACCTGTCCCTCAAAAATAGGTCCAGAAAATGCCAAGTCATGTTAAACGGAAGGCCAAACGGCCCGTGTTAACCTACACGGACCGTGAGGCCAGTCGTGAAGTGGGACAGTAACTTCGCCAAAGGGACGTGTAACCAAATTATCAAAGTCCTTTCACACGGAAAGCCTAACGGCCTATGTTCCGTCAAACGGACCTTGAGGCCTACCGTGAAATGGGACAGAATCTACCTTGTTGAAATATTGTGAAAATAAAGCAAAGTCATATTACACGGAGGACCAAACGGGCCGTGTGATCTCAAACGGACCGTTAAGTCCACCGTGTAGTGTGGTAGTGACTCACCCCATAGCCACGTTATTCACGTACATAGGTAATTTCACACGGAAGGCCAAACGGTCCGTGTAATGCCACACGGATCATTAGGCCAACCATGAAGTAGGACAGAAGCCCACTCCACTGAACGGTTGTGAAATAAACTGCCAAGTCATATCACACAGACAACTAGATGGACCGTGTCACATTAAACGGTCCATCTAGGGCACCGTGACGCAGCCGTTTGATGGGGTTTGACCGTGTATAACCTACTTTTGTCCACAAAACACATTCATTCTTCATTTTTATGTTCTCTCCTACCAAACTCCTCTCAAAGTTCCTCAACTTCCTCAAATCACATCTCTTTCTTTACGAATTGTTTACCATCTCACGATCCATCTCGTACTTCACTTGGTGTACTCTCTCACCGTGAGCATCGTCCTAATCACCTCCCGTCACTAACCGTCAAATTTAATCCAACTTCAAGTAAGTAAGCTCATGTTTTGATTTTACTTGTCTCGAAATTCAGGTCTTAACCTTGTGAAGATTTGGGTTGTGAGTATGTCCAATCCACCATTGTTACACCCTTGGTTGTCTTAGCATATACAGTGTAAATTAGGGTGTCATTGTACAACAAAGGGGGGTTTTGAAATTTAAGGATTTGTGGTATTAGTTGTTGGGTAAGTTGTGGTTGTCTCGATTTGTGAATGGGATGGCCGGAATTGCAGAGTTGCCATCGCAAAGTTGTACCCAACATGTCCAACAGTACTGTTAACGGACCGTGTCATTATACACGGGTCGAGCAGATGCCCGTTGGACGTGCCCTAGGTATACATGGAATGGTTGGAAACGATGAGGCAAACGACCCATTGCACGGACTATTCCAAATCAGATGGACAGTGTGAGGTTCCGTCCAGTGGCCCTTCACCAAAATGCTTTAATTCTTACTAGACGAGACAGTCCACGGGCCGTTCCACATCACACGGCCCGTGCACTGTTCCGTCCAGTTGTCCTGCATTTGTTTTTGGTTGATTGTTGTTGTTGCACAGTTGTTGTGTTCACCTAAATGGGTACTAAGTGCAATGTCTCGATGATAGACTGGGTGACGCCACTCTTAAGGGTCATTGTCACATAGTACCACTAACGAGGAAGTCTGAGTACTCATCTGGACTTGGCTTGACTGTTGATCCACAAAGACTAATGACACTTGTTTTATTCTTTCAGGCACGATGGGTCCTCGCAGACAAACCAGACTTCGTGATTATCCCACCGAGTCCTCAAGTTCACCAACAGGGAGCAGCTCGGGCTCAGAGTCGTCTGAGGGGGTGGAAGCTCAATTCACTGGAAATGTCTCACCCCACTCCTCCCGCACAACTCGAGCCCGGATGACCCAACAGGCGACTCCACTCTCCACTTTAGGGCCACCTCTACTGGAGGATGCGGAGGGGGATGTTGCGCAGCACTTTGAGGATACTGAACACGCAGCCGATCCTGATACACCACAACACCCAGACGACGCTGCGAATGCCGAGCTTAGGGACAGTGATGACGATACTATTCATGCGGTTGTTGCTCGTGCACCTAATGAGGAGGAGGAACGGATGACTCTCTTGTTCCTCCGCAGCAGGTGGTCCACTCCCAACAGCAGGGAAATCTATTTGAACGGGCTGACCAAAGGCTCTGTGGGCTTTCAGAGGCGCAGAGTGATCCTAGAGTTGATCATTTTCACCGAGCACCTTAATGTTGTCCTAGATATCAAAGCCACATTTGAGTTCCACGAGTTTGGGTAGATGACCCAGAAACCTGGATTCTATGGGCCTGCCCTCATCCAGGAATTCTACTCAGCATACGCGGCAGATCTGCTCAATGCAGGGGGTGGTACACGGCGGTTGCAGAGGTACATGACTGGAAATGTGTGACTTCTTCCCAGTCTGACCATTAGGGGACAAGAGGTGGATATCTCTGAGGCAACTATCAACCGCTTCTTACATGGATTAGAGTACAGACCGCAAGCGGATGGACTCTATGCTGCAAAAGTCCATCATGTTTCTGAGTCCGCCTTATTAGCTAACCCTGCCTCTAGAGTTGCCGTTGTCACATGGATCGCACAGCAAATTGCTTTGCAGGGTGTTGAGGTTGCTTGGATAAATGACCCACGGACCCCCATTACGAAAGCCTCCCTAAATTTTCAGGCTAAGTTTTGGTGGTATGTGGTGCGGGCTCGTCTGAGACCCATGCTCAATGACAACATTCTTCAGTTGTCGTAGGCTTCCCTGGTTGCATGCCTCATAGCCCGATATCCCATCAATGTAGGGTGGGTCATAGATACAGAGATGAGAGACAGGGCCCTCAGTGAACGATCGGCCATGCCATTTCCGTGCCTCATCAGAGCTCTCTGCCGATGGGCCCAGGTTCCTGTCACACGATACTTGGATCGGAAGACATATACAACAGCGGGGGTAAATATCGCTTTGATCAAAGATGTCAACAACCCCCTCTTCCGGACAAGGACGTCGCGCTATGGAGCACCGCCAGTGTTTCCACAAGCAGACCCACCTCAGCCCATGGACTTAGAGGGAGTTACAAGGATACCTCCGACAGGCGGTGCACCAGAGCAGGCTGGGGGTAGCTCTTCCCAGGCGAGGACCGCACCAAGGTATGTATATGTGCCCTATGGGTTCTTAACCAGGCTAGTGAACGAACAGCAACAGACACGGGCTATTGTTGATTAGATAGTAGAGCGCATGCCGCAGGTCCTCCAGAATCATGCAGAGTCTACCCGCGCCGAGTGGCGCAAGGAGATTGCAGTCCTCCATTCTCAGATTATTGGCTCGGAGACATACTTCCAGGAGCAGATCAATAATCTGTCGGGGAGGGAGGCCTCCAACATAGCTACCACGGTTACCGAGTTGAAAATCCAAGTAGCCGTGATCATGGCCAAATATAATTCCCCCCTCCACCTACACATGCTGAGTCATTCATGGACATCTTTTCAGACCCTGCTCCAGCCCCTTCTTTGGAGGGTTTGTGGGTTGCGGCACCTCTAGCACCTGCGGCAGCCCCTATGGCACCATCTGAACCTTCCCGCAGAAGAGGGAAGGACAAAAAGCGTCAACAACGCCATAGCCCACCAGAGGATCCTCAAGAGACAGAGGCCAAATAGTTGCGCAAAGCACTTCAAGCCAGTCGGCGAGCAGCAGCATTGCAGGAAGAGCAGGAGAGGCTGGCGTTGGAGGCGGCCCAAGTTGGAGCGTCAGGAAGTGCGTTTGCCGGTGGACCACAAGTTGGGGGAGATGACCCTACGGGAGGGTCGCATATTGATGTACCAGATCAGACCTACGCCTAGTGCGTCCCAGGTATGTCCTCGCCGTTGTTATTCTTCTATTATCTACTTTCTGTGCATTGAGGGCAATGCACCTTCTTTTTGGAGGGGGTGGGACATTCCTGTCACCTGGGAGTTTTTGTTACCATGTTTCTTTTCTCTCAGATGATCTATCTAGTAGAACTGGCATGTGTAGGTCGTAATTTGCATAAACATATGGTCTGTAATAGGTTTTGTAATAATCCTAAGTTGGTATGATGATAATCACAATGATTGCGGGTGCATGCATTATGCCCTAACGACTTTATATGATTTTTGTGCTAAGATTATGCATATTGTCTGGATGATGATTTTGAATGAGCGAGAAAAACACTTTGGTTAGCTAGAGTTAGTTAGCATAGGATGTGTGCCATGTGCGTGTGAGCATACTGTTTGAATTCAATTGGCACACTTGTAAACTAGAACTTGCCCGGTTAGTCCCACTGAAAGGCTCGAATGACTGAATTAGGAAAGGATCATAGGTTGTTGTTGTGAAAAGTCACTTAGCCTAAATTGACCCACCAAATGAAACTGTCCCTTTGAACCAAAAAATTGAGCCGTAACGAATCTTTTTCTTTTTAATCACCCAACTTACCTTGCCTATTCTGATGAAAAACCTAATATTGGCCCTCGTCTCTCTAAGGACATCGTGAACCTCACGTTAGGATGAACACCTAAGTTGAGGGTGGCTTTTATTGGCCCTGGTCTTGTCAAAAAGACACTGTGCATCTCATATAGGCAAAAAGCCTAAGTTAAGGGTGGCTATGTTAGGAAAAGCTAGGAATAAAAGGAAAATGGGGATGAAAAGGAATACGAAGGAGTTAAAGAATAGGGAAGCAAAGCTGAAAAAAATAATAATAATAAAATAAAATATATTGGCGATGCTTCCCAAAACATGTGGAGGTAGGGGAAAACTAGACTTTGGTAGTACGAAGTGAGGGCTAAGTCTAAGTAGTTCTTTGGAGGGGCCAAGTTAGTCACTATTGATCCTAAATGTACAACTCCCTAACCTGAGCCTACGTTACAAGCCATGAAAGTCCTATAGTAATCCTAACACTGTCGTTCGAGAGCCAAGGTGGTGAAAATAAGGGCATGCCTATGGTCCGTACTTAGGTGTTAGTTGAGAATCTGTTGTGAGCGTGAGTGCCTACACTCCAGTCTCTGTGTTGAAAACATATACGGTGTGTGAGACTTCTTTGTGGTGAGGGAACCATCCATGCACGCTTTTGATGCTTACCTGGCTAACCATTGTGACTTTTGAGTATAAAAAGATCAGCTGGACATAGTATGATTCTTAGCTAGAGTTGTGTAAGTCTGTTAGGGTGTATGCGCATGTGAAAATGGTGTCTAAAGTGTGATTCTGACTAACGCAGGGATTTTTGCATGATACCTATTAGGAGTTTATGTTTGTGTGTTATTGCTTGAGGACAAGCAAGGATTTTAAGTTGAGGGTGTTGATGAGTCGCGAAAGCGCTCATCATTTCACGTTTTTCAAGTGAAATCTTTGAAAGTTCTTAAGCAAAGTGTGTGCATTTAATATTCTGCGTAGTGTATTTGCAGGAATATCAGGCAAGGCACGAATACCATCAATAAAAAAAGAAAATGCCCAAAAACTGGACAAATCATAGCCACACACGGACAGCACCACGGGCCGTGTCACCTTGCACGGTTCGTGAGGCTGGCCGTGAGAAGTGGCAGAGAAGGGCCGAAGTAGAGTGAGGCAAAAATAAGACAAGGTTGATCACACAGAAGGATTGACGGCCCGTGTAATCTTTGACAGGGCCGTGTACCTGCTCGTGAAATAAGGCAGAATGTTAACCATAAAGTTGCCAAGGAATTGAGGCTAAGGGGAAGTGAACGGAGCGTGTCACGAGCTGTGCGCAGGTTGACGGACCATTTCATGCACCGTTAAACATCACAGAATCAAGGCCAAAGTGTACACTCGAAATGAATACCAAGGAAATTCAGACGGTTGGTTACTCGGACCATGTGACGGTACATGGTCCATTACAATATGTCGTGAACTAAGGCAATAAGATAGCTTATGAACGAGTGAAGCCCAGGTGCTAAGGAGATTATGACAAAAGGTGACATGGACTGTTGAACATTAAACGGTCCGTGTAGTTACCGATGTTGCGTGCCGATGCCCAGTTTTTCTATTTCATTTAGGATTTGTTTTAAATCATATAAATACATTTTTATTAGGTCATTTTGAGGTTGTTACGACTGCTAAGGATCGACCAAGGTGATTTTGTGTTTGAGATATTACTTTTGCAAACTATTTTCTACGTTTGATCCATTGAGTTGCAATTGCAAGTTGTTATATAGTAAACTCCTCTTCTCCTCTGATTTCTGACTGATCAACTCAAGTTCAGCCTCTCTAGTCTTTTCCTCAAAATGCTTGACTTTCAGATGAATGTCTCCAAATTGCTCCTTAGACCACTTACTCAGGGTTGTGGTCAGTCTTTTAAGCTTATTATGCAATACTCTCATAGGATTACCACTAGTATCCTTGTTCCAATAGCTTCTGACAGTGTCCATAAAGGTTTCTTGGTCAGTCCAGCAGTTGAAAATTTTGAAGTATCTAATGGAGTTGTTAGCAGTAGTCTTCATATTCACCAAGAGGGGGCAATGGTCAGATCCTATTGAGGGTAGATGATTGATAGTGGTTTG
>JBCEWC010019113.1:0-11594 GCA_038996855.1 Solanum aculeatissimum
TGTTATGGTAATGGCTTATGTTTCCATGTTATTATAATGACTTGAATGTTGAGCATGATGTATGACTATGTGCTATGCCAGTATGCTTATCCGTTTCCCGTATTATCCCCATAGCTTGAGTCCCTAAATCCCCAGAGCTTATGTGCTACATGATTTAGCTTCTGCGTTTCCGAACCGATGATGAGTGTAATGATGCTATGATGGCTTGAACGAGGGTCTTCGGGTCCTCTTTTTCCATGCCACATCTAGGCCCCCTATCCAGGTCGTGACAGGTACAATACCCATCACGAGTTTCACGGACCATGAAGGCTTCTATAGAGATGACGCGTGTTTCGGAACGTTAACTTTATACTTAGAACCATTCCTTAGGTTGAGACCTTTAGGAAACACTCCACTACGACCCGTGTTGAGGACCATAAGACCCCTACATAGACCGTACAAGGATTCACGACCCGTATGGGGTCTCCTGGTGTCATGCCTTATCCAAATGTTTAGTACAAATCCCGGCCAAGGCAACTTTACGAAGAAGAACATAACTTTCTCATCTGAACTTCGAATCAAGTGAAACCAAGTGCATTAGAAAGATAACTCAAAGAGCTTCAATTTGATTAGTCATAGACTACCCATATCTTCCTGTGCTAAGACATATCACTAATTAAAGGTGACCCTTCCAACGTTCTTAAAATAAACTTAACCAACACAATTCTCTTGAACCTGGCTACTTAAGGGAGACTCATGGTGATCATTAACCACCCAAAATGAGTTCAAAATCAGTTCACACCACATCGAAAAGGTTTTACAAAGTCTGGCTCCTTACACATCTCCTACTTGGGAACATTCGTCCTCGAATGAATTAGAACAAAGCTTGAAAGGCTTGACTTAATCAAGAAACATAAACATGAAGACAGATTACAAAACCCATTATTTGAAAGTCATAAAATCATAAAAACTCATATCAAAGCATCTCTTAAATCATTTTTGTGCACATGTATGCATGTCATGTCATGAAACTCAAGAGTGTAAAGAATTAGGACCACATAGAATAGAAAGAACCAAGTAATTTAGGCTTGAGTAGATTGGAAAAGATAAGGATATTTCCTCATCAAGTTAGACTCCGCTTCCCAAGCAGCACTCTCCACATTTTGATTCCTCCAAAGCACTTTAACTGAATCCATATTCTTATTGCGGAGCCGCTTCACTTGCCTATCAAAAATTTTAACTGGTACTTCCTCATAAGTCAAGTTCTCCTCAACCTCAACAACTTCAAAAGGTATAATTGAACTAGGATCACCAAACAACTTCCTCAACATAGACACATGGAATATTGGGTGGATAGAATTCATGTCTAAAGACAAATCCTATTTATAAGCCGCATTACCAATTCGTTCAATAATCTTATATGAGCCAATATATCAGGGACTTAAATTGCCCCTTTTGCCAAAATGCATAATACCCTTCATCAGTGAAACCTTCACATACACCCAATCACCAACACAAAACTCAAGGTCTCTTCTCCTAACATTCGAATATGACTTTTGGCGACTTTGAGTTTTCTTCAACCTTTCCTTAATTAACTTTACCTTTTTCCATGGCCTCAATCACCAAATTCGGGCCTATCAAAACCATCTCACCCAACTCAAACCATCCCATCGAGGATCTATACCTTCTCCCATATCAAACTTTAAACGACACCATACCAATTCTAGCATGAAAACTATTATTGTAGACAAACTCGATAAGTGGTAGATGATCATCTCAATTTCTCTTGAATTCCAATACATAAGTCCTCAACATGTCCTCTAAAGTTTGAATTACCCTCTCGAATCGTCCATCGGTTTTAGGATGAAAAGCGGTACTAAACTTTACCTTAGTGCATAGCCCTCTATGAAATGATTTCCAAAAGTGAGAGGTAAATTGGGTACCACGGTCCGATATGATAGACATAGCCACACCATGTAATCTAACCAACTCTCAAATACACAACTTTGCATAATCCTCGGCAGTGAATGTAGTCTTGATCGGTAGGAAATGAGCTGACTTGGTCATCCGATCCATATCAACCCATATAAAATCAAATTGTTTTTATGTATGGGGCAAACCAACCATAAAATCCATATTCACATCTTCTCACTTCTAAGTAGGAATCTCAATGTCTTGAGCCAAACTGTTAGGCCTTTGATATTCCACTTTCACTTGTTGACAATTAGGGCATTCAGACACAAACTTGGCTATGTCGTTCTTCATACCATACCACCAATACACTTCTCTCAAATTCTGATACATTTTGGTAGATCCCGGATGTATAGAATAATAAGAATTATGAGTTTCACTCATAATCACCTCTCTGAGGCAATCAACATCGGGAACACATAATTGACCTTGATACCAAAGTACACCATCTCTCCCTGGGAGAAAACCTCTATCTCCTGTTCAGCAACCAACTTTTTCAAATCAATCAAAGAGGGATCTAAACCTTGCTTTGCCTTGACATCAATAATCATAGAAAACACAACCCTATTCTGAACATGAATTTCACCATCATTGGGGTCAGCCAATCTAACACCCAACCTAGACAAATGATGAACATATTTGACTAACTCTTTCTTTCCTTCATCAACATAGGCCTGTCATGACCCAAAAGTAGGGCCTAGATGTGACATGGCGAATAAGAAATCGAGAGCAGTCAATCAAGTCAGCTTAGCATCAATTTAAGCATCCTTGGTTGAGAAGCACATAATATAACAAGAAGCACATAAATATAAGGGATTATGAGGCTTTGGACTCAAGCTATGGGGATGTCATCGGGGAAGGGATTTTCATAAATCACGTAACACATAGCAAGTATGTTCTAAGGGGTGATTAAGTATGACTAAAGCTATGGGGGCAAGAATGGACTTGGGACTTTCCATATAAGCACATTCCCATCAAGTCATATCATAGTAACATACGCATAACCATAGTCAAAGCATGATATAGTCATAGCATCTCAAACAAACATATAGTACGGGCGTACAATAGAATCTAATGTGTCCAATAATGCCTCTACATAGAGTAAGACTGGAGCCACGACATAAACCGAGCTCACCCTCAAGTCATAAGGTAAGATAGACAAGATATAACAGAATATAAGATAGAGGAAGGTGGGTTTTTCCCTTGAAGTAAAGGGTGCACCATTAGCATCAATCCAAATCACCAAGCTAAGCGTCCAAAGGTGGATAAGTATCGTCTCCGAGCCCTACATGGTTAGGTTATGTAGATAAAGAGTTTGGGTTAGCACATATAATGCACTAAGTATGCAGGTATGCGATGCATATGAACATAACTGACTTGTAAACCAATATTACATGACAAGGGCATATATATAAAAAGAGAATATAGGAAAGGAAATAGTATGTCAATATGCCATGAGATCCATGATGCATGAAATGCCAAATACTTTACATATATAGAGGGGATGTGACCATAACCGACATCTAAAATTCATGTGAGCTACAACATAAATTCGTCCGATGAGGCCTCCCATCGGATGAGAGAAGATTATTTGCCAAAGGTAATCTACACCATACCTTACAATCCGGTCATTTCGGTGTGAGGGCCACCTTTCTTATGACTCGATCATTTCAGAAGGATTTCCATATCATATCATATCATAACATATTGTAACCATACCTTACGACTCGGTCATTTCGGTAAGGGTTACCATATCCTATGTTGACACATAGTTCAAGGGAGAGGAGTGGGACCCTTGGGAATATCCCACTTGCTACTACAATCTCATTCAGTACTAAGTCATCATGCCACAAGAATACATATACATATAATGTCTTTAAAATGAAGGATAACTACTTTGAAATCATAACCATACATAATTGGGCTTAAAGGCCAAATCACTTGCTTCACATTCATGCATACGTGACTAAAAAGTCAAAACATCTCATAATCATACTTTATTAGGCTAAAAAGCCAAATACGTTTCCACGTCATACTTTCATGCATAGGAGTAGCTCTATACATATCAAATCATATTAGTGTAAACACCCATAATTTTTCAAGAGCCTAATCATAGACATTATGTGATCATATTCTTGTCATAACCCATACTTATTCAAAATCATAGTGATAAACATATTTGGGACTTAGCCCAAATCAAAATCTTTATAAAATCCATGCTTATGAATGCAAATGCCATGAATGATGATGAGAGTAGCATGGACAATTAGAATTCATAAATTAAACTCATAATAGGAAGAATCCATATGAAATGCAAAATTTAATCAACAATTAAAACTCAATTGAAATAACCCATGCATAGATTTAAAGAGTAAGGGGACATGCATAATTGAACTTTCATAAAACCAATGGAATTCAACAAATTAGGGCTTAGTTCACTTTAAAATCAACAAATATATACAACCCCTACTTCGATTTATTTAAACCATTCATAAATTTAAAGACCCAATTTCAAAGTAAGCATATGACATAAAATTAATTGAAAAAGTTAATTTGGAGCTTCATGGTTGAAAAGAACAATGAATAAATTCCCACATACCTTGATTATCAAGAAGCTTTAGAGAGAAGAGAGATTCAAGAAGAAAGCTCCCTTGAATTCCAATTTCAACCTTCATCCCACACCTTGAAGAGAGCTTGAGGAGAGAATGTTTGAAGGTAATTCTAGTGTTTAAGAGGATTTTGAATTTGATGAAGGTGTATAGGCTAAGTTCAGGGGTTTAGGAGGGCTTAGGAAGTCTAAAACGTCCTTAGGAATAACTAAAATTATAATTAAACCATTAATGAAATGGGTAAGAATAAACTGGAAATGTCACCTTCAAAGATAGCTACATGGACCGTGTAATGACTCATGGCCCGTGAGCTCCACCGTGAGGCTACACTTGAAAGACAATGAACTGGAAATAAAATGGATAGGAAAAACTGGAACGACACCCACACAGTCAACCACACGGACCATGAGGGGTCACACAGACTGTGAGCTTCCCCCGTGAAGCCACACTTGAAGAATAACTCATTGACAAAAACTTGAGACGATGATCCCATACTTAGCTTACTTTCTCTTCCGTAACCATACAGACAGTCTCACAAGCCGTGAGGCTTCACACGGACTATGAGGTGATCCGTGGAGCCTCACTTGTCCCAGAGCCTTGGATGTTGGCTAGTAACATCACAAGGATTGGTTCACAACCCTTGAGACCTCACACGGCCCGTGAACCCCACTATCTTGTTGATACGACTCTTGGAACGTTAACCTTATACATAGAACCAATCCTTAGGTCGATACCATCCCAAAACACCTTACCACGCCCCATGTGAGTTCACACGGGCCACTTTACGGACCATGAAGTGGCACACGATCCGTGAAGGCCTCCATGAGGCAGTGCCTTAACCAAATTCCAAAAATGGATCCCTGTGCAGGCAGTCTCACCAAAAAGGTCACAACTTCTTCATCCAAACTCCGAATCAAGAGAAACCAAGTACGTTGGAAAGATAACGCAAAAATATTTAATTTGATAGGTCATAGACCTCCAAATTATACCCTTTCTAAGAGATATGGCCATTTGAAGTCAGTACTCCCACAAGACATCAGAAAAAACTTACCCAATATGATATCTTTGATTACGGCCATTCAAGAGAGACTCGTTAAGCTTATTAATCAATCATAGTAGGTCAAAATCAGACATCAATTAAAATCACAAGGTTCAAAATTTTCTGAGTTGTTACATCATCTCCCCCTTGAGAACATTCGTCCTTGAATGGGCTAGAGCAAGGCTTGACTTAAATGAGAAACAATTCAACATAAAACGCAATGCATCATTCATCATTTGAAAATCATAAAGTCATTTAAAAACTTATGTCAAAACATTATTTAAATTATTTTCGTGCACATGTATGCATGTCATGCCATGAACTCAAGAAGCAAAGAATTAGGACCATTCGAAAAGGATAAAACCTAGTACCTTAGGCTTGAGTAGATTGCAAAAGATTGGGATATCGCTTCATCATGTCTGTTTCCGCTTCCCATGTAACACTCTCCACATATTGGTTCTTTCAAAGCACCTTAACTGAAGCCACCTCCTTGTTGCGAAGCCGTTTCACCTGTTTATCCAAGATTTCAACCGGCACATCTTCATAAGTCAAGTTCTCCTCAACCGTAACACCCTCAAAAGGTACAATCGCCGTAGGGTCACCAACCAACTTTCTCAACATGGACATATGGAACACCTGATGAATAAAACTCATATCCGAAGGCAACTCTAATCTATAAGCCACATTACCAACCCTCTCAACAATCTTATATGGTCCGACATACTGAGGACACAACTTACCTTTTTTACCAAAATGCACAATACTCTTCATGGGTGAGACCTTCACATAGAGCCAATCACCCACATGAAATTCAAGGTCTCTCTTCCTAACATCTGAGTAAGACTTTTGGAAACTTTGAGCCATCTTCAACCTTTCCCTAATCAACTTCACCTTTTCTATAGCTCCAACCACCAAGTCCGGGCCTATCAATGGCATCTCACCCAACTCAAACCATCCTACCAGGGATCTACACCTCCTACCATACAAAGCTTCAAATGAAGCAATACAATTTCTAGCATAAAAACTATTATTGTAGGCAAATTCGATAAATGGTAGATGATCATCCCAATTTCCCTTGAACTCTAACACACAATCCCTCAACATGTCCTCAAAGTTTAAATTGTTCTCTCAGCTTACCCATCCGTTTGAGGATAAAAAGCGGTGCTCAATTTAATCTTAGTGCCAAGCCCTTTTTGAAATGATCTTCGAAAGTGAGAAGTAAATTGGGTACCATGATCCGATATGATAGACATAGGTATACCATGCAACCTCACCAATTCTCGGATATACAATTTAGCATAATCTTTGGCATTGAAGGTAGTCTTGATTGGTAAAACATACGCCGGCTTGGCCATTCGATCAATAATAACTTATATAGAATCAAATTATTTACGATTACGGGGCAACCCAACAACGAAGTCCATATTCACATCTTCCCACTTCCAAGTAGGAATCTCAATATCTAGAGCCAAACCTCTAGGCCTTTGGTGTTCTACCTTCTGTTGTTGGAAATTCGGACATTCTGACACAATTTTGGCTATGTCCCATTTCATGCTATGCCACCAATACACCTCTCTTAATTCCCGATGGATCATAGTGGATCCCGAATGAATAGAATATTGGGAGTTATGGGCCTCACTCATGATACCCTTCCTAAAGCCATCGATATATGGTACACACAATCGGTTTTGGTACCATGGCATGCCATCTCCCCCTTGGGAGAAAACCTTTATCTTCTTTTCGGCAACCAAATCCTTCAATTCAACCAAAGAAGGATCCAAATCTTATTTTCCTTTGACATTAACAACCACAGAAGACTCAGACCCATTTAGAACAAGAATACCGCCATCATTGAAGTCAGTCAACCTAACACCCAACATAGCCAAATGATGCATATCCCTTGCCAAGTCCATTTTCCCCTCATCAACATGAGACACACTTCCCATGAAAATTAGACTAAGGGTATCTACTATGACAGTTGCTTTGCCAGGGTGATATAGGACACTCATATCATAGTCCTTGAGTAGCTCTAACCACCTCCTTTGTCTCAAGTTAATATCTCTTTGGATAAACACGTATTACAAATTCTTATGATCAGTGAAAACATCTACATGAATCCCATATAAATAATGCCTCCAAATCTTTAAAGAAAACACCACCGCCGCCAACTCAATATCATGGGTCAGGTAATTTCATTCATGTACCTTCAATTGCTGAGACGTGTAAGCTGTCGCCTTACCATGTTGCATAAGTACACATCCTAACCCAATCTGTGATGCATCACAATACACCACAAACCCATCCACTCCATTCAATTAAGTCAAAATAAAAGTCGATGTAAATCGGTCCTTCTAAGTCTGAAAACTCTTCTCATATTCATTTGACCACAGAAACTTGGCTTTCTTTTGAGTCAACTTATTCAATGGGGATGCGATGGATGAGAATCCCTAAAAAATCTTTGATAATAACCAACCAACCTAAGGAAACTTTGAATATCGAAAGGGATCAACAGTCTAGGCCAATTCTTTACCGCTTCGGTCTTCTTGGGATCAACTTTTAATACCCTCACCAGATACCACATGACCAAGAAAAGCAACTTCTCCTAACCAAAATTCATATTTACTAAACTTAGCGAACAACTTCTTCTCCCTCAAGGTCTGAAGCACTAACCTCAAGTGGTCTATATGCTCCTGCTCATTTCAGAAGTAAATCAGGATATCATCGATGAAAACAAACACAAAAATATCAAGGAAAGGCTTGAAAACTCGATTCATAAGATCCATAAACACAGTCGGAGCATTGGTCAGACCAAATGACATTACCACAAATTCAAAATGTCCATACCAGGTTTGGAAAGCCGTCTTAGGAATATCACAGTCTCTTACCTTCAATTGATGGTAACCCGAACGAAGATCTATCTTTGAGAAATGAGTGGCATTGATCAAACAAATCATCTATTTAGGGAAACGAGTACTTATTCTTAATGTTCACCTTGTTCAATTACTGATAATCAATACATATTCGAAGCGACCCATCCTTCTTCCTTATAAATAACACGGGAGCACCCCAAGGTGAAATACTTGGCCTGATAAAGCCTTTCTCCAACAAGTCTTTCAACTGATTCTTCAACTCTTTTAGTTCAGTCGGAGCCATATAGTAAGGAGGGATGGAAATAGGTTGAGTATCCGGAAGGAGATCTATGCCAAAATCCACCTCTTTATCGAGAGAAATATTGGGTAAATCATCGGGAAACACATCAGGGAATTCATTAACCACTAGAACCGATTCGAGAGTAGATGGCTCAGTCTCCACATCTCTAAATCTTACAATATGATAGATGCACCCCTTAGAAATCATCTTCCGGGCTTTGAGATAGGAAACAAACCGACCTTTAACACGGAGTCACTACCCTTCCACTCCAAAACTGGCTCATTAGGAATCTGAAATCTGACTTGTCTAGTCCTACAATCAACCGGGCATATGACGCATGTAACCAATCCATCCCAAGAATAATATTGAAGTCAAACATTTCAAGATCTATAAGGTCAGTGGAAAAGACTTTATGCAAGACTGAAACAAGACAATTTCGATACACTTTCTCGGCAATAATAGACTTACCCATGGGAGTATAAATCGAATAAGGCTCCCTCAAAGTTTTGGTACTCAAACTAAATTTAGTAGCCAACGAAGGAGTCACAAAAGATATATTTGCACCTGGATCAAGCAAAGCATAAGCATCAAAATCAAAGACTTTTAACGTACCAGTCACCACGTTCAGAGCCTCTCCAACCTCCTGGCGTGCATGCAAAGCATAAAATCTGTTATTTCTGGGAACATTTCCTAGAGGAGCCCTTTGTTATACTTGAAAACCCTGGGCTCCTTGGCCTTGTCCCTTTTTAGCAACCTTAGGACATTCGAAGATCCTGTGGCCATAACACCACACCCGTAGCAAGCACTTGTATCCCTCCAGCACTTCTCAGGATGGTTCTTCCCACACTTATCACACCAAGGAAAGGTTGGCCCGCTCCAGACCTATGCCTTAGGAGGAGGCACCCTAGCATCGGCATACCTTGAATTAGAACTGTGGCCTTGTTAAAAGCAGCCACTTCCACCATTACTCCTAGAGTTAGAGAACCCACCATCATCTTGGGCCCTCTTATAAATCATTCGCCTTCCTCTCCTTGAGTTTCTCCCCCTCAATCTGTTCATCATAAGTCATAAGCCTAGAAATATTCATCTCCTGAATAAGCATAGCGGTGCGACATTCCTTCACTACCAAATTAGAGACCCCAAAAATAAACTTGTGCATCCTTGCATGGGGATCAACCACTAGCATGGGAGTATACTTCGAGAGCTTTGTGAACTTGAGAGAATAGTCCTTCACAGTAATGCCACCTTGCTTGAGATTAATAAATTTGGTCATCTTGGTCTCCCTAAGTTCTAGAGGAAAAAATGGTCTAGAAAAGCAAACTTGAACGCCTCTCAATCTACCTTAACATCAGCAACCCTCTCAACTAGCCATTGATTTTAAACAGTTCATAGCATGACATAAGAAACAATGAAGTGAGACAATTCCTAAAACATCGCCATAGTCCCTCATTCATAGGTATGACGCGCATCACACCTATGAATAATACTCTACTTGACGTGGCATGTTGGACTCTAAGGACCATTTATAAACCTAGTGCTCTGATACCATCTTTGTCAGGACCTGAAAGTAGGGCCTAGATATGACATGGTGAATGAGAACCCGAGAGTCCTCAATCAAGCCATCTTAGCATCAATTTACATATCTTTGGTTTGGAAGTGCGTAGTATAACAAGAATAACATAAATCTAAGGGATTGTGGGGCTTTGGGCTTAAGCTATGGGTATGTCGTTGGGGAAGGGATTTGCATGAATCACGTAACACATAGCAAGTATGTTCTAAGGGGCGGGTAAGTATGACTCAAGCTATGGGGGCAAGAAAGGACTTGGGACTTTCCGCATAAGCACATTCCCATCAAGTCATATCATAGTAACATATGCATAACCATAGTCAATGCATGATATAGTTATAGCATCTCAAACAAGCATATAATAGGGGCGTACAATAGAATCTGATGTTTCAAACAGTGCCTCTATATAGAGTAAGACGAGGGCCACGACATAACCTGGGCTCACCCTCAAGTCATAACGTGAGATAGACAAGACATAACAGAACGTAAGATAGAGGAAGGTGGGTTATCCCTTGAAGTAAAGGGCGCAAAACTAGCAACAATCCAAATCATCAAGCTAAGCATCCAATACATAGAACCAATCCTTAGGTCGATACCATTCCGAAATACCTTACCACACCCCATGTGAGTTCACATGGGCCTCTTCATGGAACCTGAAGTGGCACACGGTCCATGAAGGCCTCTATGAGATAGTGCCTTAACCAAATTTTAGAAACGGATCCCTATGCAAGCTGTCACGACCCGGATAGGGGGCCTAGATGTGACATGGGGAAGGAGAACCCGCAAGTCCTTGATCAAGCCATCATAGCATCATTACACTCATCATCGGTTCGGAAGCATGGAAAATAAACATATAACATATAAATTCTAGGGAATTAGGGACTTGGAATTCAAACTATGGGGATATTTTCGAGAATGGGATAAACATGAGTTCATATAATACGTAGCAATAATCTCTAAGGGAACGGAAAAGGGGAATTCAACTATGGGGGCACAACGAGGTTATGGGACTTACCACATAAGCACATCGTCATCAAAATCCCTAACATTCATATCATAAACATAATAAATGACAATATTCATAGTTAAGTCTAACAAGCAAAGCTTTCATAAACATAACATTCAACATTTAAGTTGGAGTACAAGAGTTTAGAGTATGTTCATAAGCCTCTACATAGATGAAATGGGGCCTCGATATAGTTTGAGGATCACCCTCAATACATAAATGAAAATGACAACATAATAAACTAGGTAGAATGAAAATGGCTATTGCCCTTGA
>JBCEWC010019114.1:0-11593 GCA_038996855.1 Solanum aculeatissimum
TGATGCGAAAGCAGATAAACCATAAGTTAAGACTTATGCAGCTCTCGCAAGATCATAACATGAATAGATCTGTCTCACAGGTATCCTGATGATCCCTATGACCGTATATGGGATTCAGATCTTAAAAAAAGGCCAAATTTTCTAGTAGATGTGGCTGCAGGCACGGAAAGAATCAATACAACAAAGTACATAGATACAAACACAAGAGAATACCCACCAGTTAAAGTAATGCAGACTGCAGTAGTTGGGACTGGAGGAGTGCTCAGCTATAGGCTGAATCTTGATGACTTTCCAGCGAATGCACGAGCTTTTGCATACTTTGCCGAGATTGAAGACTTGGGGATGAATGAGACCAGGAAGTTCAAAATGGAGCGCCCTTACGTTCCCGACTACAGCAATGCTGTGGTGAATATAGCAGAGAATGCAAATGGAAGTTATACTTTGTATGAGCCTAGCTACATGAACATAACGTTGGATTTTATACTTTCATTCTCCTTTGAGAAGACTCCTGACTCAACTCGAGGTCCACTACTTAGTGCAATGGAAATATGTAGATATGTGCAAATTGCTACAAAGACCGATGAACAAGACGGTACAATGACCATTCTATGCTTAGTCTAGTTATTTCTCTCTATCCATGTATGGTAATTGTTCTACTTCGACGCATATGTTTACCCAAACATAGCTAATTTATTTAAAGCTTCTACTTGGAAGTGAGTACTTTGAACGCTTTCCGCTCCATGTCATTGGGAAGTGATTGGACAGATGAAGACGGAGATCCTTGTGTACCCACACAATGGGAATGGGTGACTTGCAGCACAACTAGTCCACCAAGAATCACAAAAATGTGAGTTATATTGCTACTATTGAGATAAGGATATAATGCTAGTCAAAGGAAGAAAACAGAAGGAGGACATTATTTGCAACTACTACTAACCACTGTCCTGCTATAATCTGATAGTGAGATACAAAGATGAGATGATAAAACTTTTAGACAGCATTAGACATAAATGGAACCTCAGATCAGTGCTTAAAGTATAGTCTTTCCTAGTCAATTTGATATTTTACATTGATTTCATCAGAACACTGTCAGGCAAGAATGTTAAGGGTGAAATTCCTCGCGAGCTACAACATTTGGAAGAACTGACAGAGCTGTAAGTCTGTTTATAAACCAAGTCAAATTTAATCATGCTATTTCAGTTCCTCATATTTTCTACTCTGTAGGTGGTTGGATGCAAACTCCCTGACTGGACCAATCCCTGACTTGAGCAATCTTGTTAATTTGAGAATTATGTAAGATCTTTACTAGTTGCTCACTGTTACTACCACTTTAACAAGTAAATCTTTTTCTTTTCTGTTTTTTTTTTCCTTTTAACTAGATTGTTGTATTTTGTCAACATGCAGACATCTTGAGAACAACAAGTTCACTGGTCCACTACCTTCATACCTTGGAGGTTTACCAAGCTTATTAGAACTGTATGTTGTGATCTGGATAACAAAACCTTAACTTGATTTAGTGTACAACGCTTCAGAATTTGGTTACTCCAAATTTAAAGTATCCAAGATGGATAGTTAGTAGTCTTCTTTATTTTATTTTTTGCTGTCACAAAACACCTTATATCAATCTTGGAATTTCTTTTCTTTGTGGCAGAGATGTACAGAACAACAGCCTAACTGGAGAAATACCGCCATCTTTATTAACAGGAAAAGTAACTTTCAAGTAAGTATGACTTTAATTCTGTTAACAACCAGATTAAAGTAATTATTTTACTATAGACTGATTATACTCCTCAGTTTGGATATCTGTATCATAAACAAACGTTATTTTCCCAACTATGTAGTGATCTAGCATTTAGATATACACGGCATTTTATATGTCACATTATTCTAGGAAGAGAGCAAATAAAATTCATGAATTTTCTAAATTCTTGTAAGTGAGAACTAGGAAGTAACATTTACATTTATCTTTGAACATAGTTTAGGGAAAGAGAAATTTTCTTGTACATCTCAGTAGTACCACATGGATGTGTGTGCGCTGGTGGAGTGGTGGAAGATCTGTTACAATCAGGAAATGAACTTCACTTGAAAATGTATTCCCTGTCTCACAGATATGAAGGAAATCCTAATCTAAGACCCGAGTCAAAGCATAGTACACGTTACAAAGTGATACTAGGAGCTTCAATTGGAGGACTTGTGATTATATTGGTTCTATTTGCCATCAGTATATTGTTTTTGTGCCACTTCAGAACAAAAGTATCTCATCAAAAAGGTGAACACAACCCCGAAAGTGTTCTTAACTTTTAATTCTATTGCTCCGACACCTTTTCATATAAATCATAGCATCTATACCTTCCAGGTGAATCTATGCGCACAAGCGCTAAACCCTCAACAACTTGTTCAATTGCAAGAGGTGGATCCTTGATGGATGAAGGTGTGGCATACTATATCTCACTATCCGAGATAGAAGAAGCAACTGAAAATTTTTCAAAGAAAATTGGAAAGGGAAGTTTTGGACCTGTTTACTATGGAAGACTTAGGGATGGGAAAGAAGTTGCTGTCAAAACTATGGCAGATTCATCAAGCCATGGAACCAAACAGTTTGCTACTGAGGTATATTAAGGTTGCTATACTTTTGGTACCATCTCAATGAGATAAAACATATTAATCTTCTATTTGGAGTGAATTTTTTAATCTCCTAATTAGCTTTAAGCCCAAAAATTAGCAGCTGACACATTATGGTAACAAGGACTAAGAAATTTTCTTTTAAGCTAAACACATTTGACGTGGCTTAAAACTGATCATTAGTCAGGCTTCCTAAATTATATGACATAACTAGACAAATTATTCCTGTTGTTTATTTTAATATAATCTACACTTTTTGATTCATCACAATCACAAAGATAAGCTTAAGCTGGATGAGCATAATCAATGCTGGTCGTTTCAATGTTTCAAACTTACCTCATTTAAAATCAAAAGAAAATCCATTCCATATTTGATACTTAGATGCTGTAAAGGTCAAGGAACTAAGAAAGCAGACTACCATAATTTCACAGATGGATAAAGCCATTTTCACTAAGAAGTTCACAAACATGAATTTACAATATAGACAGCGGATGTGAAATATATAACTAGCTGGAAGAAGCCTATTAGAATAACTAAAAGAAGTAATGTACATTCTCCTGAAGTACTCAAAACTTATTGATCGATTTGATCATTCCTGTACAAATTTTAAACTTCACAACTTCATAAGATATTTCTTTTGGTGGAAAATTTATACCATTAGTTAATAACAAACTTGCAGGTGGCTCTCTTGTCAAGGATCCATCACAGAAACTTGGTTCCATTGATCGGATACTATGAGGATGACCATCAACGTATGCTTGTCTATGAATACATGCATAATGGAACTTTGAGAGACCATATAACAGGTATGCACCTTAATGTATACTGTAATTTGTATACATTTTTCTGCATTATTTCCTCCTTGAACTGAATTTATCACATCACAATTTTGTGAACAGAATCCACTGATAAAAAGCATTTGGATTGGCTAGCACGTCTTAATATTGCAGAAGATGCTGCCAAAGGTTACCAGAAATTTTCATTGTCAAGAACTTAGAAGCATCTGTTCTCTTAGTTTTCCCCGAATCACAAGATAATTTTCTGAGCTTCCTCGCAGGCCTTGAGTACTTACATACTGGATGCAACCCCTCTATCATTCACCGAGATGTGAAAACTAGTAACATTCTCTTAGATATAAACATGCGAGCAAAAGTATCTGATTTTGGACTATCAAGGCAAGCTGAAGAAGATTTAACACATGTCTCAAGTGTGGCACGAGGAACTGTTGGCTACCTTGATCCTGAGTAGGCCATAATCTATCATGAGATTGAATATTTTGCAAGTGATTTTGATTTTTCTTCCTTATGTTTCTGCATTTCCAACAGGTACTATGCAAATCAGCAATTGACTGAAAAAAGTGATGTGTATAGCTTTGGGGTTGTCCTTTTGGAATTAATCTCTGGAAGAAAGCCTTTTTCTACTGAGGAATATGGTGCTGACTGGAGCATTGTTCACTGGGTAAAGTCTATCATAGTTCTTTCAATACATTTCAGGGATACTATATAATCCACTGTGATAAAACATAAGTTGAGCTTAAGCAGGGAAACATGGTCAGTATATAGAGGACCCCAACTTGCGTGGGAATAAGGAATAGTTGTTATCTATATCACCCACTGGCATCACGTGTTCATAATGCATGTTTAAAAAATCAGATATCTCTCTACAAAAATCGTAATAAGTGTCAAAGCCAACTAGTAGAACTATTAGGTTGTGAACTATGATAAAGGGGCATAGCTCAGTACAAAGTGCAGCAAAGCACAAGCAATCAATAAGAAGCTGATCAGGGAATATAAATTTTCAGGGTGGATAGTTATTGTAGTAATGTATAAAGGATTCAGGAAATAAAATTAAGAGAAGTCAATTATTTTGAATGTTGATTTAGTGGTGATCTCCACACATAAAGCTGTGTCTGTCTGAGGAAAAAATCGAAAGACGAAAAACATGGTTCTTTTCTCTGGACAGAAGCAGAAGATACTCTATCAAGTTCTGGATGAGCAGTAGTATGCATGCCAATAAAATATTTGTGTATTATGCAGTTACTAATTGGAAAAGCTGAAATAAACTTATCACAATCTGCTGATCACAATCTTGCTGAAGAGTGTGATCATCTCAGCTTCGTTGTTAAGTTGTTAGAACACACTTTAAGCTAATATATAATGCTTCAACAGATCTGACTAACATTATTTTGCAGGCAAGATCATTGATTCGCAAAGGAGACGTGATAAGTATCATGGATCCTGCACTAGTAGGGCATGTCAAAGTTGAGTCAGTATGGAGAATAGCAGAAGTTGCAATACAATGTGTGGAAAGGCATGGCATATCCAGGCCAAGAATGCATGAAATTCTATCAGCCATACAGGATGCAATCAAGATCGAAAAGGGGATTGATAAATTGTCTTCATCAGGAAGTTCAAAGGCACAATCTTCCAGAAAGACACTCTTAACAAGCTTCCTGGATGTAGAAAGCCCTGACATATCCAGAAGCTCACTTACCCCGTCTGCTAGGTGATTAAGTAATCAAGAAGCAGCATTCCCAACCACTAGTGGTTTTTTCTCTTTTGGATGTACACTAGGACATAGTGAGTATATTTTAACTGTGCATTAACACTGACATCAGGTAGGATTTGACACACTGACAAGTGTTCATATTTTGGGGGCAATAGTCAGTACATTATGTCTAAAATCAGAACCACAGTATCTAACCATATACCTCTAGATTGCATGTATAATACTAACCATTAGCTTGCATGGAAGTAGCATCATTGTGCTGTGTTTCATCCTCTATCTCTTCTTGTTGTAAGTTTCCCCATTTCCTCAAGATTTTTGATGTATTTATCGTGTTGAAGTTCTTGTGTTAGGTAGTTGAATTTCATAATTGGATCAAATGTACAGCTTTTTACACCCACTTAACCAACAAAAACATTTTACAAACGCGTGCAAAATAGGGGAAAAAACATCCGTATACATTTTAAGTTTCAAAATTACATGCATGAATGTGTCAATAAAAATTATTTATAACAAAATGTCAATACTTTTTTAACAAAAGTATACATTCATAGGGAAAGACCAAAAAATAAAAAAAACGAGCAATGGAAAAAATAAAAGAAAAATGTAACACACTAAGCAATGGTCTTAATTAAGGAATTAGATTAATTAATGTTCATTATGTCTCTTATACATGGGGAAAACGGGAGATTGAAAAAGAAATGTGTTAATTAATGTACTCCAATTAATGCATGCTTGGAATCTGTATTTTTTTGGGATTAACTAATAACAACATGTATTATTGTTTATAGGGAAAGGCCACAATGAAAGTAATAAAAGGTAGAAAAACAAAAAATGGAAGAAGAAGAAGAACAAATGGTCTTAAATTAGTTCATTTTTTTGTGTCTCCTTAATTTATTGATTATTGTGGCAAGACATTGTTTAGCACAAATATTTTGTTGTTCAGGTCAACTTTGGTTCGATTTTTTATTATGGAATATGTTTCTATTTTTATTCAGTATGATGGTAAATGGGCTGCAACAAGTTTATTTTTGATTTTTTTATAATATTTTTTCCTTCGATTTGTATAAACTTTACTTCTTTTTTTGACATAAAAAAATGAAGGGTTTGAATATATGTATTACTTTGGTTGGATATTCATCATAAAAAGTAGATAATTGCGTGGGAAAAAATAATTGTATAGGCGATCGACTGTTTATGGTGATTTATTTGGTTATAGTTAATTTTTTTTAGTGGTCTGTTTATCGTGATTTATTTGGTTTGTGTTGGTATTTGGTTGTTTTATAAGATTTATTTGGTTTGAACACCAAGTTGGTTTAGTTGATAATGTTTGTTAGTTTTTTTGGATTTTTTTTTTATATAATCTCTAGCACTAATAATAGTTACTGATTATTGATTTTTTCAAATATATGGTTCATTTTTTTGTGATAATTTTGATTTTAGGAAATTATTTTTTGAAACTATTGATGAGAATATAGTTCATTAATCAATCTGGTGAACAAAATTGGTTATAGTGTATGTATTGAACTTAGGGGTTCCTTCTTTTTTTTTTTGCGGGAAGGGGGGGGGGGGGAGGGGTTAATGGTATATGTTTGTAAAATTGTTGACCAAGTTAATTCCTTAATTGGTCACATAATTGCTAAACCATTTTTAATCTCCGTGATGTTAAGTTGCTAATTGTTTTTTAGTTATGTGTAGTTTATTTGGTGTTTTTATTGACTTTTTTATTATTATTTTTGTTGGTAAATTGTTGACCCAGTTGGTCCCTTAATTGGTTACATAATTGGTAAACCTTTTTTTCTTTTATCTTTTTTACTAATGTGTAGTTTATTTGGTTGGTTGTTTTTTAAAGTGTTTTACTTGGTGTGATTTAGTTCTTGAATTTACTATGTTATAGTTGGATATTTTTTTAATGGTTTGTTTGATGTGATTTACTTTGGTTTGTGTTGGTATAACATCATGTATTAATTGATGAACATTTCGCTGGTATCCTGTTTGGTTTTTTTTTTTGTAATTTAATTGATTTAGTATTAATAGATGATAATTTGGTTGGACTAAATTTGTTGAATGAAAATAATAACATTTAATGAATAACACAGGTAGTATGTGGACTACAAAATTGAAGAAGTTATATTTGATACGAGTGGATTTGAAGGATTGGTTGATACTATTGCTTCACAAATAAGTGTGGACATAACAATTATTGAAATGGTGATACAATATAAGGTTAACAATGAATTCCCACCCATGCGCATTCATAACAATATGGGTGTACAGGTATATTTGGACCAGAAAAGGTGCAATATGTACTTCTTCTCCAAGTATCCATTGTGTATAACGTGTATTGATAGAGATATGGAAACAATTTTGTACGAAGGGGTTGTGCAATCTAAGATACAATCATATACCATTACAGATACAATGTGTTTGGCTCAACTTAAAACAATAATCAATGAAGAGAACAAAGATGTAGAAATAATCTACAACACTCAAAATGATGACGTTGTGGTTAATCAACTTTAAAAAAGCAAGAGCATTCTTGTAGAGGTTATGAGACGGTATGCATGGTTGAGGGGATTCCAATTCACAGTTATAAGGTCAAGTCATACAAGGTATGCACTTTTTTTTTTAGTGTAATGGGGTCAATGCACTGTTTAACAATAATCTACTATGAATTTAGACTACACGAAGTTGGTTAGTTGATAATGGGGATTGACTGTTCAGTTTTTTGTTTGTGCAGTTGTTTGGTTTATTTTTTGATTATATTTTGTTTGTTAACTTGGTTATGACATAAAAAAATTAATTTTACTGATTTTTATATTTTGATAGCAAATTTTGTATGTCCAGTTGTTTGGTCTGATTTTTGGATGTTTGTTTAATTTTTTTTTAGTTTGGGCGAAGGTTGGCAAACTAATTGGTAATTTTGTTTGTTATCATGATTATGACATAAAACTTTGATTTTACTGATTTTTATATTTTGATAGTAAGTGTGTATGTATTGGTTGGTGTCAAAACTTTATACCCTTACGGTTGATTGATTTTTTTATGTCCAGTTGTTTGGTCTCATTTTTTATTATTATTTTTATAATTTTAATTTGTTTGTGCGAAGGTTGGCTAAATACTTGGTAATTTGTTGGTTAACATAGTTATGGGGGTCTTTAAATATTTTTATTTATGTGTATTGGTTGGTGTGAAAACTTCGTACATTTGTAACTGATTAAAATTTTGTTTGTACAGTTATTTGAATTTTTTTGTTGTATTTTTTATTTTTTTTAACAAAAGATTGGGTAGTTTGGTTACTGACATGTCCTGTTACAGTTACAACTTGAAGTGCCCAGCAAATGACTGCACATGGTTGTTTAAATCTTCATGTTTGAACAATTCTGAATTGTTCAAAATTTATAAATTTTGTGATACACATACATGGATAGGTTGATGTCGAAACATCAATGTAAAAGTGGTGTGCTTAGTGCAATGTGGTTAGGTAAATGCAGTGATCCCAAAGTCAATTATACACCAAGTGAAATCAGAACAGACATGAAAAGGAAACATGGAATTACATTAAGTTATATGCAAGCTGGGAGGGGTAGGCAAAATGTTTTTAATGTACTATGAGGGGACCCGGCTAAGTCTTACGATAAAATACCAATATATTATATATATTGAAAAAAACATATTCAGGAACAGTAGTGGATTTAAGAAAGACAGACGAAGGGTGATTTTTATATACATTCATAGCACTGGATGCATGAAATAGAAGTTGGGAGTATTGTCGCCCAATAGTGATCGTTGATGGTACACATATAAGAACACCATTTGAAGAGACAATGTTGATTGCTAGCACGTTTGATTCCGATGGTGAGATTTTGAAACTTTATAAAATAATTTTAAAATTAATACCTTGAATGGTTTATTAGCTGGTTTTGTTTAATTGTAGGTCATATATTGTCTCTAACATACAGCGTGGTTGACTCTGAGAATGATAAATCGTGAAATTGGTTCTTTCAATGTTTTAAATTGGCATTCAGTGATAGAGACGGTATGTGCTTTGTTTTAGATAGGAACAAAAGCATTTGAAATGTCGTTGCATCTGTTTATCCGAGGTTCCGACACTACGCTTGCATTTATCATTTGTGGACAAACGTGCTTAAAAAAACACACAAGAATACTAAGGAGGTGAGGAAATTATTTTTTAGCTTAGCAAAGGTATACACAATTGAGGAGTTTGAGGATCTAATGAGTCAAATGAAAGAGATAAGTCCAAAATGTGATGCATATTTGATAAAGGACGATTTTGAGAAGTGGTCCCACACACACTCAACTGTAAAGAAGACATGGACACTGACAAGTAATATTAGTGAATCAATCAATAATGTAATTTTATCCGGGTGGAGGCTCCCTGTAGTACCTATGCTAGAGTACATGAGAAAAACAATTAAAAATTGAAACAAGAAACACAACCAAGAGGGGAGGGAGACTACAACAACTTTAACAAAGAAATACAATCAGATATTGCTGGATAATGAGTGATTACCTCATCGAATGATGGTATGAGTTTAAGATATTAAATAAATAAAGCACGTATCGATGTTTATGATTAGAAAAATAATTATCTTTTTAAGGTGAGAGCATCAACGAAATTTCTTCATGATAGTGGAAAGAGGTTCACAATTTGTTTAAATACATGAATGTATTCTTGTGGGAGGTTTCAACATGATGAGATCTCTTGTGGGCATGCAATCGCGGCTATTGGATACATAAATAAATATGTTGAAGATTATTGTTCAATTTATTATAGTAGCAAACATTTTCAGGATGCATATGCAATACCAATTGATTCATTGTCGTGCGAGAGCTCTTGAATTATTCCAGAAGATGTGCTATGTGAGACTGTGTTGCCACCAGATGTAAGAAGAGGATCAGGAAGGCCATCAAATTATGATCAAAAGAAGGGAATTACTGAAGTGAAATTCAAAAGAAGCAAAATTACATGCGGTAAGTGTGGGTCAACCGATCATAATAAAAAGACTTGCACTCATTCTCAAGGTAGAAAAATGTTAGGTTAATGATGGTTCAATTGTCACACGGTTCATGGATGTATTCAGTTTTTTTTATGCGGATTTTTAATGATGGACCTTAATGTCAAAATTAATTAATTTTATTTTGATTAAAATTATGGTAATATGTTTGTTTTAAGTAGACAGTGTAATTGGTGATATTTTGTGTTCGGTTAGTCAATGATATGATGATGTTTTTAATCAATGAGAACCGTGCAAAAAAATAAATTTGGAGAATTCTGATTAGTTATTGATATCATAAAGTTTTTATCAATGATTTTTTTTGGCAATAATTTGATTGTGATGTTGGTTAAATACAGACAACCCTGTAAAAAAAGGTTGGTTCTATTATGGGTGAAATTATGGTAATATATTTGTTTTGAGTACCTCATAAATCAAAATAAAATGTGATTTGTCAAGTTTTGCCCATGAGGCTTAACTCATTGTTTTGAAGTCCTTGAACTAAGAGGCAAAAGTTATATATATAATAAATCAAAACACAATGTAATTGGCAAGTTTCGCTCATGGGCTTAAGTTGTTAAGTTCTTGGACTAAGTTTTGCCCCTAAGGCAAAAGTTATAGAGCATCTAATAAATCAAGACATAATGTGATAGTGTCAAACCTTGCTCTTGGGTCTTAACTTGTTGTTTGGAAGTCCTTGGGCCAAGAGACAAGAGTTATAGACCATGTAATAGTGTCAAGTCTTGCTCATAAGGCATAATTCGTAAAATTCTTTATCTAAGTCTTACCTCTAAGACAAAAGTTATAGAGCATCTCAAAAATCAAAATACAAAAAATTGTGGCAACTCTTGCCCATGGGACGTAACTTATTCTTTAAAAGTTTTTATGTCAAATATTGCCTGTAAAATAAGAGTTATAAAGTATCTCTTAAATTTCAAACCTCATATATTGAAAATAATAAATATGAAAAAAATATTTATCTTGAATCTTGACTTGAATTTAGAAATCATTTTATTTAAAATAAATATTATTTATAGTTTCATAATTTAAAAAAAAAACATAAGAAAAAAAAAGAAAAAAAAGGAAAAAATAGAAGAAAAAATAAAAGAAATAAAGAAAAGAAACAAAATACTAACAAAAAATGAAAGAAAAAAAAGTGTAATCATTGCCCATAACACTACTAAAAAAAGGCCAAAAAAAGACGGCCAAAAGCGACGGACTGCGTCGCTTTTTTCCGGAAAAGAGACGAAAAAGCGACGCAGGCACTTCCATCGCTTTTTTGCTCGTCGCTTTTTGATTAGCGAAGGACCGTGTGGCAAAATAGCGACGAAATATCGACGGATAGAGTGGATTTAAAAAAAAAAAAGGAACAAAGCGACGGACTTAAAGAAATTGCGACGGACTGCGTGGTTTAAGTTTTTTAAAAACCAGAAAAGCGACGGACAAAG
>JBCEWC010019115.1:0-11593 GCA_038996855.1 Solanum aculeatissimum
ATTTATATTTTAATAAATTTTATATGATTACAAATGCCCCCTACTTTAAGTCTTGTCGAAATACTTTATTTTTTGAAAACTAGACTTAAAGTATTAATTTTATATATATATATATATATATATATATATATATACATACATATTTTGCATACTATACTGTTCATGTTTTTTCTTGTTGAACAAAAATTTCAAACACTAAATGTTATCTTAACTTTGCCAGACAATAATTATAGTGGCATTATTCTAACTTCAACGCAACTGAATGTTGTTTTTAGCCTTGAACGAATTTTTACTGCCTTTTTTTTAGGAGTTCCTGTATTTATTCTTTGTCACCGTAATTAGGATACCTAATTAGTATTGGGCAAGAACAATTCTCTAATTAGGACTCCAATTAGAAGTAGAATTTGGTTATCCATATCTTTCTCAAATTTGATAATCTTTTCATATTAGGAGTCAGGTGTCCTTGTTTATAAATAATTGAATTCCTTCATCCATGAGTCTATATAAAGACCCCAAAGCCACGAATAAAATACCACTAGTCCACTGCATAAGAACAGGCTCGTGAGAACAAGAAAACTTTAGTTCTGCGCGACCTCACGAAAACTGTTATATCTTGAGTTAGGGGTATCAAAATCACAATCAATTTATGGCACTGAAAAGTAGACTCGAAGGACTACGCCTCACGTGGGAACGACAATCAGATTGCTTCTAGATTATCCCAGGTAATTTTTGAAAACTACATTTACATTCAGGTTCGCTGGTGATTTCAGCCCTGCGCGACTTCACGAAAATTATCATATCTTGAATTAGGAATATCGAAATCATGAGCGGTTTATGACACTAGAAAGTAGACTCAAAGAGCTACGCTTCACGTGGGAATAACGATCAAAATGCTTCTAGATTATTCCAAATAATGTTTTGAAAAATACATTTATATTCTGGTTTACTGGTGATTTTAGCCCCGCACGACTTCACATAAATTATCATATTTTGACTTAGGAATATTAAAATCACAAGCGGTTTATGGCACTAGAAAATAGATTCAAAATAATACGCTTCACGTAGAAACGACGATCAGATTGCTTCTAGATTATCCCAGGTAATTTTTTGAAAGTTACATTTACATTCTGGTTCGCTGGTGATTTCAGCCCTGCACGACTTCACAAAAATCATCATATCTTGACTTAGGAATATTGAAATTACGAGTGGTTTATGGCACTGAAAGTAGACTCGAAGGACTATGCCTTACGTAGGAACGACAATCAGATTGCTTCTAGATTATCCCAGGTAATATTTTGAAAACTACGTTTACATTCTGGTTCGCTGGTAATTTCAGCCTTGCGCGACTTCACAAAAATCATTATATCTTGACTTAGGAATATCAAAATCATGAGCGGTTTGTAGTGTTGGAAATTAGACTCAAAGGACTACACTTCACGTGAACATGACAATCTGATTATTCCTAAATTATCCCAGACGATTTTCTGAAGTTCAGCATATATGTTGTTCTTGTCTTGACATCAAGAAAACACTTTCCTATCTAGGTAATTTCTCCTCCTTCTTTTTGTGTGTAATTTTTCCCTTTTTTTGTTGTTGTTATAGGACCATAAAATCAAGATTCATCGTGTCACAATAGTTTGATCTTGAGGTGTGAAGGGATGAATCCGTGCCCACGTCTTAAACAAGGTAATTTCATGGTAATTCTTATCGCGCAAGGAATGAATATGCATTCCTGCCTTAAGAATATGGTAATTTCATGATAATTCTTATCGTGCAAAGGAATTGATATATATTACCGCCTTAAGAATAAGGTAATTTCATGGTAATTCTTATCGCGCAAAGGAATGGATACACATTCCCACCTTAAGAATAGCAATTTGAAGAGATCTTTATGGTGAAAAAGAATGGATACACATTCCCACCTTAAGAAAGATAATTTGAAGACTTCAACTTTCAAGCTCGATGATTTTCAGATAGGATGAAGCTAAAACTTTAATTTGAAGACCTCAACTTGCAAACTTGGAAATTTTCTTGAAGTTTGTATACTTTGTGGCTTCGAAGAACCACGGTGAATTTTAAACTTCAACTTGAAGACTTAGAGGATTTAAAAGTTTAAACTTATTGACCTGGCTAATTTGGGACTTTAACTCGCATACTCAAAGAATTTGCATATTTGGAGAATTTAAAGACTCTAATATGAATACTTAGAAGACTTGAAGACTTCAACTTGCAAATTTGATTGATTTGAGACTATTTTGAAGTTTTGCTGAATTAGAAGACTTCAATTTGTGAACTTGATAGACTTGCAGGCTTCAACTTGCAGATTTGAACAATTTGATGACTTCAACTTGCGTACTTGGAGGATTTAAAGGCTTCAACTTGCAGACTTAGAGGATTTGAAGACTTCAATTTGTAGACTTAGAGAATTTGAAGACTTTAACTCACGCACTTAGAGGATTCGAAGACTTTAACTCACACACTTGGAGGATTCGAAGACTTCAACTCACGTACTTGGAGGATTTGAAGACTTCAACTCGCGTACTTGGAGGATTTGAAGACTTCAACTTGTAGATTTAGAGGATTTGAAGCTTCAACTTGCAGACTTAGAAGATTTGAAGGTTTTAACTTGTAGGCTTAGAAGATTTGAAGGCTTCCACTTGCAGACTTAGAAGATTTGAAGGCTTCAATCTACAGACTTAGAATTTGAAAACTTCAACTTGCAGACTTAGAAGATTTGAAGACTTCAATCTGTAGATTTGGAGAATTTGAAGACTTCAAGTATACTATGGAGAAAGACCATATTTCATAGGAGTTTTCCCCCCATCGAGTCACCACCATTTGGTATAAGTCCAAAGTTTGATGAAAGGTACTTATAGCTTTAACTCTCATGTAAGAGATCAAGTGGGGACATTTGGTTTTTTGACACTCATGCAACTGAACTTAGAACCTAATTCTAAGCGCCTACGTATCTCAGTTAAGAGGATCAAGTCACAACGTAGTTCTGGAAGAGTGAGTGTTTTATATTTTATTTTTTTTGGGTGTGCCATACACAATTTATACTCTTGCGAGCCAGGAGTAACATGTAGTTTATGCTCGTACATTAAAGAGCATCATCTTATTTCAAGGGCAGTACCTCTTGAGGAATTTTGCATTTATGGGTCCAATCCTTATGCCATCTGCATCAACAAGTTTGTAGGCACCATTTGAATATGCTTCTTGTACTATATATGGACCATCCCACTTCGAGGTGAATTTGCCCCCTGACTTATGTGAAGTGATGATGGGTCTCCTTACCGCAAGGACTTGGTCTCCAACTTGAAAGCACCTCAAATGAACCTTTTTATTAAAAGCACGAGATATACCTCTTTTTATCAAGTGCTTCTAACTCAGAGAGACGTAGTCGAGCATTTTCTTCTTCGATAAGTCTTTCTTGAATAGCAAGTCTCAAGGAAGGTATTTGACGCTCTAGTGGTAGGACTGTTTCAACTCAAAAAATAAGCGAATATGGGGTTGCTTGAGTTGGTGTGCGATATGTTATCCTATATGCCCCCAAGGATTCTTCCATTCTTTCATTCCAATCTTGTTTGGACTTGGAGACCACTTTTTTCAGAAGATTGCATAGAGTCTTATTGAATGCTTCAGCAAGACCATTGGCGGCAGCAAGATACATAGAAGATTTTCGCTGATAGAAGCCAAAGAGGTCACAAATCTTATTCATCAATTTGTTATCAAATGACTTGCCATTGTCGATTATTATGTAACGAGGAATGCTAAATCGATATATGATATTCACTCAAATGAAGTTTGAAACATTATCCTTCTTCACTTCTTTGACAGCGACAACTTCGACCCATTTTGAAAAGTAATCTATTGCAACAAAGATTATAGGTGTCCACCAGAAGATTTTGGAAGTGGTCCAACAACATCCAATCCCCAAGCATCGAAAGGCCAAGATATGACAGTTGGGTGTAGAACTTCAGGCGGTTGATGTATGAAGTTTGGATGGAATTGGCAAGCCTTGCACCTTCGAGCATAGTCTAAGCAATCTTTTACCATGGTGGGCCTATAATACCCCATTCTCTTTATGTGAAAGTGGAGATTTGGTCCAGATTGATGTGATCTACACACCCACTGAATGCGCTTCTTGTATAGCTTGGCTCGCCTCTTTCTCTCCCAGACATCGAAGGAGTATTCCTTCAAATGATCTTCTATATATTTTCCTTATAGTAAAGGAAATGAGGGGCATGACGATGAATGTCAGTCCTTATTCTTGCATCTTTTGGAAGTATCCCATAACATAAATAGTCAATGATAGCTTGTCGCTAGTCTTCTTTGTTAGTTTCAGAAACTGCAACAATATTCTCAAGCTCATTCTCCATATGTTCATCTTCATCCAACGATGGTACTACCCATTTTTGGCAGATAGTAACTTGTGTTTGATTAGGAAGAGCCAGAGTTGAAGCTAAAGCAGCTAAGGTATCAATTATTTTATTTTCCTTTCTTGGCACGTGTTGGAGGGTCACATCTCCAAGCCATCCTATCAACTTTTGAGCATAAAAGTGATATGGATGTAGTTCAGGCTTCCTGACCTCATAGATTCCCAAGAGTTGTTTAATCACCAACTGAGAATCACTAAAAACTTGCAACTGCAATTGTTTCATATCAATGGTCATTTCGAGTCCAAGTATTAATGTTTGATATTCTGTGACATTATTATAGTTCAATGTAAAGTAGAATGGTAAGACCTCTCCTCGTGAAATGACAAACACTACTCCAGCACCAACTCCACTACGATGCATAGCCCCGTCAAAGTACATCTTCCAAGGAGGTTGTATTTCAATGGTTATCACATCTTCATCAGGAAGCTCATCAGTTAGCTCCCAATCATCTGGTATTAGATGGTCTGCGAAGAGGTCTGCTAATGTTTGTCCCTTTACAACCTTTTGAGGGATATACACGATCTCAAATTATTAGAATTGGAGATACTACCTTGCCAGTCGGTCACTGAGGACTGGTTTCGACGTGATAATTTTTATGGGATTTTCTCTAGATATAAGGTGAACAACATGAGCTATAAAATAGTGCTTCATCTTTTGAATTGAGAAGACTAAAGCCAAACACAACTTTTCGATTGACGAATAATTCAGCTCGTTTGGTGTTATCATTCTGCTCAAGTGGTATAGGGAGTTTTCCTTGCCTTCCCTATTTTCTTGAGCTAAAAGGGCTTCTACAGACCTTTCTTGTGCCACAATATAGAGTATCAATAACTTTCCAGGTATAAGGGCTGCTAGAACTGGAGGGTTTGCCAGATATGTTTTGATACTTTCAAAAGCTTCGCTACATGTTTGGTCCCACTTGAAAGGAATGCCTTTCTTCATAAGATAACTGAATGGTTGACATCTTCCTGCTAGATTTGAGATGAACCTCCTCAGGTAAGCTAACTTTCCTTGAAGGATTTTTAACTCATGAATGTCTCGAGGTTTAAGCATCTTCAAGATGGCATTAACTTTAGCCTGATCAATCTCAATCCCTCGATTTCGCACAATAAAGCCAAGAAACTTGCCTGAAGTAACCCTAAAAACACATTTTAATGAGTTCATCCTTAGCTGATATCTTCGAAGCAATTCAAACACCATCCTTAAGTCTTTCAAATGGTCGACCCTTTTTCTTGACTTCACCACTAAGTCATCAACATAACATTCAATATTTTTATAGAGCAAGTAGTCTAATATATTCTGCATAGCCCTTTGATATGTGACACCAACATTTTTAGACCAAAAGGCATCACTTTGTAGCAATAGATACCTTTAGAGGTGCAAAATGCAGTGAGTTATTAATCTTTTGGTGCCATGCAGATTTGGTTATAGCCAGAAGAACCATCCATGAATGACATTGCTTCATAACCAATGGTAGCATCAATCATCAACTCTGAAATAGGAAACAAAAATTCATATTTTGTACATGCGTTATTGAGATCTCTAAAGTCAACACAAACTCAAATTTAACCATTCTTCTTCCTCACTGGAACGATACTTGAAATCCATGTAGGGTATTTAACTTCACAAATGAAGTCTGGCTCAACGAGTTTGTTGACTTCATTCTCGATCAATAGGACCAAATCTGGACTAAAATATCTTTGGGCCTGCTTGACAGGACTAACACCATTCTTGACTGCTAATTGATGGACCGTTATTTTAGGATTTAAGCACGACATTTCATTGTAACTCCAAGCGAAGACATCCTTATATTCTTTGAGTATATTAGTATAAGCATTTTCTTCATCAACTTCTAGAAAGACGCTCAAGTAAGTTGGTCTTGGATCTTCATCATTGCCAAGGTTAACTTCTTTGAAGGGATCTATCGTGGCCTTTACTCCTTCTTCCAATTCAGGCGGAGCATATCCAACATCTTTTTCTTCTCGTGGATCGCGGCCATTGATAGATATATGACAACACCAAGCAATATATTTCGATCCTCTATCAAGCTCACTCAAGGTTGTAATATGATATGAGGAACCTACACTTTCTTCATCTTTCTTGCACTCCTTGGTGTAAACCACGGTGTGAGTCTTTGCTTTTTCCTCTTCACATGAAACCATGAGTTCCACTTTTCGCTTCATCCTAGACGGAATTGTTCTTTGGATATCCTTTTGAATAAGCGGAGCAAGTATCATCACCCTTAGATAACTTCTCTGATACTTCTCATTCTTTTTCTTTAATAGCCCCAACCTCTCGAATACAGAAGTCCTTGTGGTGGGTCTTCCAAGCCGATCGAAGATAGAAGGCCTTTTGTTAGAGGAAGAACACTCATCTTTGATGGTAATATAATTATTGCTTGCTCTTCTTATGGAGATATAGACTGACGGTAGTTGACTATATCCTAAACCCTCGTGCGCTTTCCTGGTGATATCATCTGATGGGAGTTTCCCTAATTTAGATGGCTCATTAGGGATGTATTCGACCTTTGCAAGTAACTTGTAAGCATTTGGATCAAACCCCTTTGTACATTTTGTAGGGAGTGGGATATCCTGAGGTGGATTTTGAGCCACAAACTTCCCTAGCAGCTTTAAAGATAAGTTGATTACATCAATGTATTTGATAGGAAGAGTTAGTCCTCCAAGTACGTTTTCTTGAATGTCAGACGATTGAACACCCCTCCCCCCTCTTTCTTTACGTTTGGAACATAGCAGAGTACAAAATTTGACTTCTTTTTCGAGGATATGATCTTCCCTTTATTTGGGCAGGAATCAAGCTCCTCAATATTGGTCTTGACCTTTTCAACAACCACATCAGTTCTTTTGTTGGCAAGCGTATTGGACTTGGTCGACTTGACATCGTCAAGTTTCACCTCCTTCATCACGTAATTCTTCAAATAGAATTTTGCATCAGAAAATTGTGACTCAACTTTAGTGAAAGGATTATCATCAACAACTAGTTTCCTTTCAATTCCATCTTGAAGGTACTACAAATATTGATAAAAAGAGGATGAGATAATTTTGTTCTCATGGACCCAAGGCCTACCAAGCAAGATATTATATGAAGCCTTTGCATCGATCACATGCATCCATGCACTAGATCTCAAATCTCCAATATGGATTTCTAACTTGATGGAGCCGATAGACCTCTGCCCCCTTGATTGAATCCTTGTATTAACAGACGACTTTCGCTAGGTTCCTCTGTTGTGATGCCCAATTCCTTTAATGTATGGATAGGTACAAAGGACGATTATGTAGTTTTTCACCAAATAGAATATCATCATCTATAAATGTGATTTTTGTGTCACATGCATGCACTTCTTGAGGAAAAGGTTGTATAGGCTTCTTGGAAGATACAGGAGATGTTTTTTATGAAGTTTCTCCCATTGCTTTTTCTTTGTCCACGGGAGACATCTTTGATGGAGTTTCTCCAACTGTTTTTTCTTTTTCGGTGTTAAGACATGATGCCCCACAATAACCTTGGGCAGTCTTAGTGTGAAACCAACTTGGTAAGAACTCTCCAAAAATCACGGACGTCGTGGTTTCTGGTAGTGATGCACTTCCACCTTTGTTTTCTTTAGACGAGCGACTAATTTTTCCATCTTTGGTCTCCTCACCATTCTTCCTCTGGTTGGTTGCTTAGATAATTCTCTTTGTGAACTCTGCCTGTTACGTCTCTGCCTAGTCACGAGAATCCAACCTTCATCATCATTTCTATCAATTTGGATTTTGTTGGGCTCTAATGACATCTCTTTTTCAGAGGTATATATTTGGATTGGGTCAAGCGAGCCAAAAATAATAGAATTTGGTTAGAACTAGTTTTCTCATCATCAAGGTAATCTTCTCTTCTCTAGCCAGTTGCATGACTTTGTCCTTGAAGACAAAAATACTTTTCGAGAGGATGACCCAAAAGTCTATGATATTTATAGTAGTTTGGGTCGTTACTTTTTCTAGCTTCATCGGGGCATTTCATCTCTAGTAACTCGATGAGATTTAGTTCAACCAATTCATCAAATATTTGAGAAACATCAGAATCCAAAAATGGGTATTTTTTTTCTTGCATCTCCTTTAAAGTCAACTTTTGATTTAGACTCCCTTGATTAGTTGTCTTCACACTTTGCTTCTTGCTTTCCTTTGTAGTGAATTTCACGGGCGATGCATTGACATTCATGGATTACTTGTTGTCATTCTTGAGCATAAATTTGCTCTATTTCTTTGGTTCTTGCTTTTTTTTTTGCGAGGATCATAGGCAGACATCATATCTTTTCCTGCAGAAGACATGCTTAACTCCATATCGTGAACGCGAGTGGCTAAATCTTCAAAGTACTTTGGCTTAATTCCCTTTAATATGTAGGAAAACCTCCAGTGCATTCCTTGGATACAAACTTCAATCGCAAAAGCTTCACTAAGTCTGTCTTTGCAATTGAGGCTCGCGTTTCTCCATTAATTTATAAAGTCGATGACTGGTTCATCCTTTGTTTGGAGAATATTTATGAGTTTTATCATGTTCACTATGTGCATTGTGCTATAGAAGCGATTGATAAACTCATGCTCTAATTGCTCCCAATTGTCAATAGAATGAGGCTCAAGATCTGTATACCAGTCAAAGACATTTCCCTTCAAGGAGCAGACGAACTGTTTGACGAGATAGTCTCCATAAGTCCCAACATTATTACATCTCTCCACAAAGTGTGCAACGTGTTGCTTTGGATTTCCTTTTCCCTCAAACTGTTAAAATTTGGGAGGTTGATAACCGACAGACATTTTATGGCTATCAATCCTTGTAGTGTAAGGCTTGACATATATATGGGAAGATTTGGTAGAGACTTCATACTTGTCTTTAATAGTCCCTTCGATGAACTTCTTTAATTGATAGAGCGGGATCATGCCTTCAGCGAAAACTGCATCTTTTTGATAGATGGTGTTTACTTTGTAGGATTTTTAGTCTCTTGAATTTCAATTCCCTTTACCGGTGCATAGCTGGATTCCCCATCTAGTAAGTCGTCTACGCTGTCCATCAACTTATCGATGCGAGACTCTTGGTATTGCACATGCTTGGTCAATCCTTCAATCATCTTTACCAGATTTATAAGTTGTTCCTCCGTGGATGAAACATTAGTTGTCATCACTTGCATAATTGTTAGAGGCATTTGAGAGAAACATAGATTATTGAATAAAATGACCTTCAGAGGACTCACATTACGCGATGCATATGGAGAAGATTCGTTGGATGAGCCACGATATTTCTTTGCGGTATAGTTCTTGGAACCAAAGACTTTGAGTAGAGCCAAAGTCTGCTTGATCTTCTCAGCAACACTACTTCTTTCTTCTGAAGAATTTGTAGAGGACCTTGCTTCTTTCGGGGTTGAAGATCCAAAATCAAGAGTTGGTGCGGATGACATCTTCAGTGTTTGTTGTCCTAGCATAGTAACTTTGCTCCTTGTAATCGCCCCGACATTTCCAAAAGTAATATCAAGAATTCCCTCTACTTCAGCGGAGAACTTGGAATCAATAGGCTTGGAGGAAGTTGATTGGGAGATCTTCTTGGAAGCCATATTAATATTCTTTGATGCTTGAAAAGTTGAGATGAGAGGTAGAGATTGTCACACTGGGCGTGCCAAAATTTGTATGACAATAAAATTTTGCGTCAAGAAAATAATAATCAAGGAACGAAAAAAAAAATTACTACAATCGTAGTATTTTATTTCAAGGAGTGAGTACTGTAATCTCTATGAATCCTCTAATTCACCTTTTCAAATATAAATTCAAGGTCTCTTTAGCTTGGTCTTGAATCTTGAGAAACTTGACGGGTTTGATCTTGACTTGTACTTGAATTTAAGGGCTTTTGGGCTTGATCTTGAATTCGATGGTCTTGATCTTGATTTATGGATTTGATGAACTTGAACTTGATATGGATTTGTTCTTGATCTTGATTTTAATTTGAGGGCTTTTGGGCTTGTTCTTGAATCCGGTGGTCTTGATCTTGACGCGTTCTTGATCTTGATGCGTTCTTGAACTTGATATTAATTTGTTCTCGAACTTGATCTTGACTTGTACTTGAATCCAAGGGCTTTCGGGCTTGTTCTTGAATTTGGTGATCTTGATCTTAATGCGTTTTTGAACTTGAATGTTTGATTTCTTGAATTCTTGTTGCTTGTAGAGAAATCTATGGCGTTTGATCCACGAGCTCTCTCTGGCTTCTTGTTAGAATTCTTGATGTGAATTCTGAATTTGAGGACCCCTATATATAGTTGTAGAATAGAGGAGTTATGATGGAATCAAACTTTCTCCTGGCCAATCAGATTTAAAGTGACATGACGCAGAAAAAGTGATAGGAATAGGTTTCCTTTAAAGTGACATGACGCTATTTGATTGGTCGAAACACATCACTTGTACATGTGGCACATTTTTATTGGTCTTTGATTGAGATAGGAATGTCATGTCATTTTGACACATGGTGTGATCCTATTGACTTCTTCGTTTGACTTGTCATGCCATGTCATTTGACATGTGACATCAAGTGAGTCTCTAGGACGAGATGATATAGGGCCTAATAAAGTGGGTCATCTTTTGTAGCCTAAATAAATGAATTTGGGTTTTTAATTAAATCCATATTTTATTGGATTTAATTAATTAATCCAATTATATTAATCCACAATATTTATTTTTTTTGGACTAATATATTTTAAATTTAATATAATTTGAATCATTTTTATAAAATTTATATTTTAATAAATTTTATATGATTACAACCCCAACTAAGATCGATACTTATTGAATACTTTTAGCTATTTAAAACTCGTTCCTACTAGGCACTTTTTGATAATCAACCAAAAAAAAAATGAAGTGTGTGTGATGCACTCACGATGACACAACAAAAATATTTAATTAAAAAATGACATGTGGCTCTGGCCCCCAAAATAAAAAATGCCCTTGTACTATCAGAAATGATAAAAAATGTCATTTGTTTATACTTTGGGTCATTTATGCTCTTGTACTATCAGAAATGAGTAAAAAATGTTTTGATACTAATGGAAAAGGGTAAAAAATGCCCTTAATTTATACTTTGGTCCAAAAATACTCTTATTATTACCAAATGGGTTAGAATTGTCCTTCTTT
>JBCEWC010019116.1:0-11593 GCA_038996855.1 Solanum aculeatissimum
CCTATTTCCTATTCCTTGGCCCATAAAATCCTACCAGGCCATCTCTAACCACACCGAGCCACCTGGGCCTCTTGCCTGACTTGTTACGGACCCCTTGGTATAATGTTTTGGTATATTTGGCTCTTAGCCCTGGGCAGCGGTAGGAACCATGGGCTAACACCCAGTAAAAACTTTCCAAATTTCTTATTTCCTCTTCCTTGGTCTATAAAATCCTACCAAGCCATCTCCAACCCTACTAGGCCAGCGAGTCCTCTTGCTTGGCTCATTACAAATCCTTTGGTAAAATATTTTGGGAAAGTTGGCTCTGAGCCCCGGGCAGTGCTAGGAACCGTGAGCTAACACCCATGAGAAATTACTGAAATTGCATGCTTCTTATTCCTTGCCCATAAAATCCTACCAAGGCATCTCCGTCTTCACTGGTCCACCTAGTCCTCTTTCCTATCTTATTACGGATCACTTAGTATAAATTTTAGGAACGTTTTCCTCAATCCCTGGAGAGCGCCAGGAACCATGGTTAACACTCATGAAAAACTGCCAAAATCGTCTATTTCCTATTTCGTAACCCATAAAATCCTACCAGAAAATATACAACTCTGTCGCACCACCTGGGACTTTTTCTTGGATTGTTAAGGACCCCTCGGTATAATATTTCAATAAATTTGACCCCTATCCCCTAGTAACGAAAGATACCATGGGTTAATACCAACGAAAAACTGTTAAAATAATATTTTTCTTGCTCTTTGGCCCATAAAATTCTACCAGGAGATTTTCAACCTCGTTGGGCCACCTGGACCTCTAGCCTAGCTCATTAAGGACCCCTCAGTATAATGTTTTAGGAAAGTTAGCCCGGATCCCTGGGCAGCATCAGGAACCGTGGGCTAACACCCATAAAATATTTCCCAAATTGCCTATTTCCTGTTCTTGGCCCGTAAAATCCTACCAGACAATCTCCAACCCTGTCAATCTAGCTGGGCCTCTTGCTTGACTTGTTACTGATCCCTCAGTATAATATTTAGGTAAAGTTGGCCCCGGAGCCCCAAGCAACACCAAGAATCGTGGGCTAAAACCCACGACAAACTGTCGCAATCGCATATTTCCTCTTTCTTGGCCCATAAAATCCTATAAGGCTATGTCCAACCCCGCTGGGCCATATCAATCTTTATACTTGCTTATTACGGACCCCTCAGTATAATATTTTAGGAATGTTGGTCTCAATCCCCGGGAAGCGCCAGGAATCATGGGCTAACACCCACGAAAACTACCAAAATCGCCAGTTTTCTATTCCTTGGCCCATAAAATCCTACCAGGCCATCTACAACCCTCCTGGGCCATCTGGGCTTCTTTCTTAGATCGTTACGGACCCCTAGAATAATCTTTTAAGAAATTATTCCCCGAGCCCCAGGCATCGCCATGAACCGTGAGCTAACACCAACAAAAAACTATCAAAATTGACTATTTCCTATTTCTTGGCCTATAAAATCCTATCAGTCCATCTCCAACCCCGCCAGGCCACTTAGGACTCTTATTTGAACTGTTACGGACACCTTGGTATTATTGTTTTATAAAGTTTTCCCGAGCCCCTGGCAGCGCTAGAAACCGTGGGCTAACACCCATAAAAAACTGCCCAAATCAACTATTTCTTGTTCTTTGGCCCATAAAATCCTACCAGGTCATCTCCAACCCCGTTGGGCTAGTTGGTCCTTTTACCTGGCTAGTTACGGACCCTTCGATATACCTTTTAGAAAATTTTGCCCCGAGTCCTGGGCAGCGCCACGAACCGTGGGCTAACACTCACATAAACTATCCAAATTGTCTGTTTCCTCTTACTTGACCCATAAAATCCTACCAGGCCATCTCCAACCCTGCCGGGAAACCTGGACCTCTTGCCTGACTTATTACAGACCTCTCGATATAATATTTTTTGAAAGTTGGCCCCAAGCCCCTAAAAGTGCCGGGAACTGTGGGTTAACACCCATGAAAACTTGTCCAAATCTTCTATTTCCTAGTTCTTGGCCCATAAATTCCTACTAGGACATTTCCAACCCCGTCGGGCTAGTTGGTCCTCTTGCCTGGCTTGTTACAGACCCCGCGGTATAATCTTCTAAGTATGTTGGCCTCGAACCCCGGGCAGTGGCCAGAACTGTGGGCTAACACCCAGGAAAAACTATTGAAATAATCTATTTCCTATTCCTCTTCCCATAAAATCCTACCAGGCCATCTCTAATCCCGTCGGGCCACCTGAGTCTCTTGCCTGGCTCGTTATGGATATGTTGGTGTAATGTTTTAGGAAATTTTGCTCCAAGCCTCATGCATCGCCATGAACCATGGGTAAACACCCAAGAAAAACTGCCGAAATTATCTGTTTCCTGTTCCTTGCCCATAAAATCTTACCAGATCATCTCTAACCCTGTTGGACCACCAAGGCCTCTTGCCTCACTTGTTTTGGACCCCTTGGTATAATATTTATGGAAATTTGACCCCGATCCCCTGGCAGCGCCAGGAACCATGGGCTAACATCCACGAAAAACTACAGAAATCACTTGTTTCTTGTTCCTTGGCCCATAAAATCATATCAGACCATCTCCAACCCCTCCAGGCGAACTAGGCCTGTTGCCTGGCTTATTATGAACCCCTTATTATTAGTTTACAGGAAATTTGGCCCCGAACCCCGGGAAGTGTTAGGAACCTTGGGATAACACCATGAAACATTGCCAAAATTGCATGTTTCTTGTTCCTTGTCCCATAAAATCCTGCTAGGCTATCTAAAACCCCACCATACCACTTGGGCCTCTTGCGTGGCTCGTTATGGACCCGTTAGTTAAATAGTTTTGGAAAGTTGGCCCCAAGCCCTGGGAAGCGCCAGGAACTATGGGTTAACACCCATGCAAAACTACTCAAATCACCTGTTTCCCATTCCTTTACCATAAAATCCTACCAGGCCATCTCCAACCCTTCTGGGACACTTAGGCCTCTTGCTTAGATCATTATGGAGCTCGCAATATAATCGTTTGGGAAATTTGGCCCCGAGTCCCGAGAAGCACCAGGAATCGTGTGCTAACACCCACAAAAAACTACCCAAATTGCTTGTTTCCTATTCCTTCACCCATAAAATCCTATCAGGCCATCTCCAACCATATCGAGCCAGATGGGCCACTCTCCTGGCTTGTTATGTACCCCTCGATATAAATTTTTGATGAAAAACTTTCAAAATCGCCTGTGTCCTGTTTCTTGGCCCATAAAATCCTACCAGGCTATTTCCAACCCCACCGAGCCACGTGGGCTCCTTGCCTGACTCATTACAAACCCCTCGTTATAATATTTTAAGAAATATTACCCCGAGCCCCGGGCAACGCTAGGATCCGCGGGCTAAAACCCACGAAAACCTATAGAAATAACTTGTTTCCTGTTCCTTGGACCATAAAATCCTACTAGGCACTCTTCAACCGTGCCAGTCCCCCTAGGCCTCTTGAATTGTTTTTTATGGACCCCTCGATATAATATTTTGGAAAGTTGGCCCCAAGACCCGGGCAACTCTAGGAACCGTGCGCTAACACCCATGAAAAACTACCAAAATTGTCTGTTTCCTGTTCCTTGGCCCATAAAATCCTACCAGGCATTCTCCAACCCCACCAGTCCAGTTGAGCCTTTTTCCTGGCTTATTACGGACCCCTCAGTATAAAGTTTTTTTAAATTTGGACCCGAGCCCTAGTAGCGCCAAGAACCGTGTTCTAACAACCATGAAAAATTCCAAAAATTGTCTGTTTCTTGTTTCGTGGCCCATAAAATTCTACCAAGCCATCTCCAACCCCGCTAGGCTATATGGGTCTCTTGTTTGGCTCATTAAGAACCCCACTGTATAATATTTTGGGAATCCTCGAGCCCTAGGAAGTACTAAGAACTATGGACTAACACCCATGGAAACTACCCAAATCGGCTATTTCCTATTTCTTGGCCCATAAAATCCTATCAAGCCATCATCAACCCCGTCGGGCCACTTATTCCTCTATCTTAGCTCGTTATGGATCCCTCGGTATATTTTTTTGGGAAATGTCACCTCGAGCCCAAGGTAGTGCCAGGAACTGTGGGCTAAAACTCACAAAAAACTACCCAAATCGCTTGTTTCCTTTTCCTTGGCCCATAAAATCCTACCAGACAATCTCCAGCCCCTCCGGGCCACCTAGTCCTCTTTCCTGGCTCATTAAGAACCCCTTGATATAACTTTTAAGGATAGTTTTCCCAAAGCCTCGGGCAACGCCAGGAACCGTGGGCTAACACCCACGAAAGCCTACAAAAATTGCTTGTTTCTTATTCCTTGGCCCATAAAATCCTACCAGGCCATCTCTAACTCGGGCGGGCCACTTATGCCTCTTGACTAGCTTATTACAGATACCTTGGTATAATATTTTGGAAAAGTTGGCCTAGAGCCCCAGGCAGCACTAGTAACCATGGGATAACACCCACGAAACATCGCCTAAATCATCTGTTTCCTAGCCCATAAAATTCTACCAGGCCATCTCCAACTCAACCGGGCTAGCTGGGCCTCTTGGTTGTCTTGTTATGGACCCCTCGATATAATTTTTCAGGAAAGTTTGCCCCGAGCCCCGGGAAACGCCATGAACCGTGGGCTAACACCTATGAAAAACTTTCGAAATTACATGTTTCTTGTTCCTTGGACTATAAAATCCTACTAGGCCATCTCGAACCCCGCCGGGACACCTAGGCCTCTTGCATGGCTTGTTACGGACCCCTCGATATACGTTTTTTGGAAAGTTTGTCATGAGCCCCGGGCAGCGCCAGGAATCGTGGGCTAACACCCACAAAAAATTGCAAAAATAACTTGTTTCTTGTTCCTTAACTCGTAAAATCCTACCTGGCCATCTCCAATCCTGTCGAGACACCTGGGATAATTGCTTGGATATTTAAGGACCCCTCGATATAATGTTTTTGGGAAGTTATCCCTAAGCCTCGTGCAACGCCAGGAACCGTGGGCTAACACACGAAAAACTACCCAAATTACCTATTTCCTATTCCTTGGCCCATAAAATCCTACCAGGCAATCTCCAACCCCACCGTGCCATCTGGGCCTCTTGCCTGGATCGTTACGGACCCCTCAGTATAATATTTTATGAAAGTTAGCCCCGGGTAGCGCCAGGAATCGTGGGCTAACACCAATAAAAAATTGTCAAATTGTCTATTTCTTGTTCCTTGGCCCATAAATTCCTACCAGGCTATCTCCAACCCCGTTGGGATATATGGGCCTCTTTCCTGGCTCATTATGGACCCCTCAATATAATATTTTGAGAAAGTTTTCCCCGAGCTGCAGGTAGCGCCAGGAACCATGGGCTAACATCCACGAAAAATTGCTAAAATTATCTCTTTCCTGTTCCTTGGCCCATAAAATCCTACCAGACCATCTCTAACCCTGTCGGGCCACCAGGGACTCTTTCTTGGATCATTATTAACCCTTCGATATAATAATTTGGGAAATTTTTCCTCGAGCCCCGGGCAGAGCCGGGAACTATAGGCTAACACCCATGAAAAACTGCCAAAATTGCCTATTTCCTGTTCCTTGTCCCATAAAATCCTACCAGGTTATCTCCAACCATGTAAGGACACCTTGACCTCTTAACTAGCTTGTTAAGGACACCTCGGTATAATTTTTCAAGAAAGTTGTCACCGTGGCCGGGGCAACGTCGGGAACCATGGGCTAACACCCATGAAAAACTGTCAAAATCATCTATTACCTATTCCTTAGCATATAAAATCCTACCAAGCCATCTCTAACCCTGCTGGGACACCTGGTACTTTTTTGGCTCATTATGGGCCCTCAGTATAATTTTTTGGGAAAGCTAGCCTCGGGCCCCGGGAAGCGCTAAGAACCGTAGGCTAACACCCACAAAAAATTTACCAAATCACATATTTCCTATTCCTTGCCCGTAAAATCCTACCAGGACATCTCCAACTCCTTCATTCCACCTTGACCTCTTTCCTGACTCATTACGTACCCCTCGGTATAATTTTTTGGAAAAGCTTTCCCCGAGCAGCGCCATGAACCATGGGCTAACATCCATGAAAACTTCTAAAATCATCTATTTCCTATTCCTTGGCCCATAAAATCTTACCAGGCCATCCCCAACCATGCCAAGACACCTAAGCCTCTTGCCTGGCTCGTTACGAACCCCTCAATATAATTTTATAGGAAAGTTTTCCCTGAACCCCTGGCAGTGACAGGAATCGTGGGGTAACACCAACAAAAAACTATTGAAATCACCTATTTCCTGTTCCTTAGCTCATAAAATCCTACCAGGCTACCTCCAACCCCACTAGGGAAGTTGGGCTTCTTGCCTGGCTCATTATGGACCCCACATTATAGTTTTTGGGAAAGTTGGCCCCGAGCCTGGGTCAGCGCCAGAAAATATGTGCTAACAACCACGAAAATTGTCAAAATTATCTATTTCCTGTTCTTTCACCAATAAAATCCTAACATGCCATATCCAGCCATGACTGGCCACCTACACCTCTCGCCTGGCTCGTTAAGGGCCCCTTGGTATAATTGTTTTGAAAGGTTGGCCCCGATCCCCAGCAGCGCCAGGAACCATGGGCGAACATCTATGAAACATTATCAAAAACATTTGTTTCTTGTTCCTTGCCCATAAAATTCCACCAGGCCATCTCTAACCACGCCTTGCCACCTAGGTCTCTTGCGTGACTCTTTACGGACCCCTCAGTATAATATTTCAAGAAAGTTGGACCCGAGCCCTGGACAGTGCCATAATTCGTGGGCTAACACCTACAAAAAACTACTCAAATCGTCTGTTTCCTGTAGTTTGGACCATAAAATACTATCAGGCCATCTCCAACCCCCTTGGGCCACCTGGGGCTCTTTCCTGGCTCGTTACGAACACTTTGGTATAATAGCGCCAGGAATTGTAGGCTAACACCCATAAAACACTGTCCAAATCGCCTGTTTCTTGTTCCTTGGCCCATAAAAATCCTACTAGGCCATCTCCAACCCAGTCGAGCCACCTGAGCCTCTTTGATAGCTCGTTAACGACCCCTCGATATAATATTTTAGGAAAGTTTTAAGAAAGTTGGCCCCGACCCCGTGGAAGCGACAGGAACTATAGGCTAATACCCACGAAAAACTATCGAACTCGCCTGTTTCTTGTTCCTTGGCCCATAAAATCCTACCAGCCATCTCAAACCCCACCAAGAAAGTTGAGCCTCTTGTCTGGCTCGTTATAGACCCCTTGGTATAATATTTCGGGAAAGTTTCCCTCGAGCCCCAGCCAGTGCCATGAACTGTGGGTTAACACCCATGAGAAAACGCCAAAATCACTTATTTCCTGTTACTTGTCCTATAAAATCCTACCTGACCATCTCTAACCCCATTGGGCTACCTAGGCATCTTACCTGGCTCGTTAAGGACCCCTCGATATAATTGTTTTGGAAAGGGTGCATCAAGCCCCAAGAAGCGCTAGGAACTGTGGGCTAACACCTATGAAAAACTATTCAAGATGTCTATTTCCTGTTCCTTAGCCCATAAAATCTTAGGAGGCCATCTCCAACCCTGCCAGGACACCTAGGTCTCTTTCTTGTCTCGTTACTGATCTCTCGGTATAATATTTCAGGAAAGTTGGCCCCGAGCCTTGGGCAGCGCCAGGAATCATGGGCAAACACCTACTAAAATTACCAAAATCACCTATTTCCTGTTCCTTGGCCAATAAAATCCTACAAGGCCATATGCAACCCCGCCACGACAACTAGGCCTCTTGACTGGCTCCTTACAAACTACTTGGTATATTGTTTTGAGAAAGTTGGCCCCGAGCCTCGGGCAATGCCAAGAATCATGAGCAAACATCCACAAAAAACTGTCGAAATTGTCTATTTCTTGTTTCTTGGCCCATAAAGTCCTACCAGGCCATATCCAACCATGTCGGGCCACCTGGGCCTATTACTTGGATCATTAAAGACCCCTCGGTATAATGTTTTAGGAAAATTAGCCCTGAGCCCCGAGCAGCGCCAGGAACCGTGGGCTAATATATCCACGAAAAATTATCAAAATCGCCTATTTACTGTTCCTTGGCCCATAAATTCCTACCAGGCCATCTCCAACCACATAGAGCCACCTGGATCACTTTCTTGACTCATTATGGACAACTCGATATAACGTTTTGGGAAAGTTGGCCCCGATCCCTTGGCAGCGGCAGGAACCGTGTGGTAACACCCAGGAAAAACTATTAAAATCAATTGTTTCCTATTCCTTGGCCCATAAAATCCTACCAGGACATCTCCAACCCCGTCGGACCAGCTGGGCCTCTTGCCCAGTTCATTACGGACTCCTCAGTATAAATTTTCATGAAATTTAACCTCGGGCAGTGTGAGGAATCGTGGACTAACACCCACGAAAAATTGCCAAAATATCTTGTTTCCTGTTCCTTGACTCATAAAATCCTACCAGGCCATCTATAACCCACTGGTCTACCTAGGCGTCTTGCCTGGATCGTTATAGATCCCTCAGTATAATTTTTCAGAAAGTTGGCCCCGAGCCCCGGGTAGTGCCAGGAACGGTGAGCCAACACCCATAAAGAATTGCCCAAATCATCTTTTTCCTGTACATTGACCCATAAAATCCTACAAGGTCATCTCCAACCCCATTGGGTCTCCTATGCCTCTTTCCTTGCTTGTTATAAACCCTTGGTATAATATTTTAGGAAAGTTGTCCCCGAGTCCCTGGTAGCGCTAGGAACCGTAGGCTAACACCCATGAAATATTGTCAAAATCACCTATTTCTTGTTCCTTAGCCCATAAAATCCTACCAAGTTATCTCTAACCCTGCAGGGCTAGCTGGGCATTTAGCCTGGCTCGTTATAGACCCTTCGGTAAAAACTTTTGGGGAAATTTGGCCCCGAGCCCCTAGCAGCGGCAGGAACCGTGGGCTGACACCCATGAGAAACTACTAAAATCGCCTATTTCCTGTTCCTTGGCCCATAAAATCCTACCAATCTATCTCAAATCCCTCCGGGATAGCTAGTCCTCTTGACTAGCTTGGTATGGAACCCTCAGTATAATTTTTTGGGAAATTTAGACCCGGGCCGCGCCAGGAATTGTGGGCTAACACCCACGAAAGTTTTTCAAAATTGCTTGTTTTTTGTTCCTTGACCCATAAAATCCTACCAGGCCATCTCCAACCCCATTGAGCACTTGGGGATCTTGCATGGTGCATTAAAGTTGGACCCGAGCCCTGGGAACCGCTAGGAATCGTAGGCTAACACCCACGAAAAATTGCCCAAATCTCCTGTTTCCTGTTCCTTCGACCATAAAATCCTTGCAGGCCATCTCCAACCCCGCCGGGCCACCTGTTCCTCTTTCCTGGATCTTTACGAAACCCTTGGTATAGTTTTTAGAGAAAGTTGGCCCCAAGCCCTTGGTAATGCCAGGAACCGTGGGCTAACACCCACTAACAATTGCCGAAATTGCCTGTTTCCTGTTCCTTGGCCCACAAAATCCTACCAGACCATCTCCAACCCCACCGGGCTAGCTTGGCCTCTTGCCTGGCTCGTTACGGACCCCTCGATATAATTTTTCTAGAAATTTATCCCCGAGCCCCACGCAGCGCAAGGAACTGTGTGCTAACACCTGCGAAACATTGTCAAAATCGTCTATTTCCTGTTCCTTGGCCCATGAAATCTTACCAGGCCATCTCCAACCCCATCGGGCCACCTGAGCCTCTTTCCTAGATCATTACGGACCCCCTTAGTATAACGTTTCAGGAAAGTTTGCCCCAAGCCCTGGGCAGCTCCAGGAACTGTGGGCTAACACCCACGAAACATTGCTGAAATCACCAATTTTCTATTCCTTGACCCATAAAATCCTACCAGGCCATGTCCAATCCCTCCAGGACACCTGGGCCTCTTGCCTGTCTGGCTACGAATCCCTCAATATATCGAGAAATTCAGCCCTGAGCAGCACCAGGAACCGTGGGCTAACACCCACAAAAATTGCTTGTTTCTTGATCCTTGCCCTATAAAATCTTACCAGGTCATCTCTAACCCCGTCGGGACATCTCGACCTCTTGTCTAGCTCATTAAGGACCCCTTGGTATAATATTTTAGAAAAGTTATCCTCGATCCCCGGGCAGCGCCAAGAACCGTGGGCTAACACCCACGAAAATCTGCCAATAAAAGTCAATCCTAATCATTTGTGCAGTATATATTGTAAATAAGAGTCAATATGGATATTCATGTTATTTTGCCATAGTTAAATAGGAGTCAATCCTGATCCTTTCTGTAGTATAAATTTTAAATAAGAGTCATAATGTATATTCATGTGGTTTTGCCATAGTTAAATAGGAGTCAATCCTGACCCTTTTTGCAGTATAAATTGTAAATAAGTGTCTCACAAAGGCGTGGCTCAAAGCTTCGTTTGAGTTCCTCCACGACAAGTGCAGGATAGTTTCCAAATAATCACTTTAAGGGGGAGTGTGAAAAATAAAGATGATTTTTTTGGACTTGTTACGGTGATCGATTGATCTCCTTCGCTGTCGTTCATGACAATTTTGAGTGTGGAATGAACTGAGACATGTAGTGACCCTTTTGTACATTTGTTTGAACTTAAGGAGCTTATTATGAAGTATTTTCTTGTGTATATTATCTACGTATATTCGTTATGCAGATGTATTTTATAACTCTTGTTCTAGGGGTATTGAAGTAGCGAGTCAAGGATCTTACTGGATTATATTTATATATAGCTCACTCTTTACTTGCATGTCAATGCAGATACTGTTGCAGAGGGTGAGACTTGTGGCTGACGAGTTCGTTCCCATGGACTCTATTGCTGAGGTGAGCCTTCACATTATTCGTGAAGGCTACTATTTCAGCTCTATCTAGTATAACTTATGTTTTTTATTCTTTGGGTTTGCATGTCCAACAGTTCACTCTATTAGATGCTCCATGAGCTTATTGTGGGATTTGGGCTAGAAATATTTTATTAAGTGACTATTTCTTTTCATAAAGTTTCTATGCGATATTGGTTTAATAACTATTCTGTTTTAATGAGTAGTGATGAGGTTTGGTGTTGCACATATGGTATCTTTGTGCTCTGATAATTTGGATGTGTGTATAGATATTTGGTTCTCCCGACAGATAGTATTGGCGGGTACCAATCACATCTAGGGGGTGTTTTGGATTGTGACAATAAGAGTCTTAAATTGTATATTCATGTGATTTTACCATTGTTAAATAGTAGCCAATCCTGATCCTTTTTGCAGTATATTGTAAATAAGAGTCGTAATGTATATTTATGTGATTTTTCCATAACTAAATAGGAGACAATTCTGATCCCTTTTTGCAGTTAAGAAAAGAAAATATACTATTCCATTATATAATTCCTTTTGTAGTTGGTAAAAAAGAATTGAATGTACATATTAACTCCTATGTTGACCTAAACTAGTATATATATATGAGTGCAAGCAGTGGTAGACATCTCAAACCAAATTAGAAAAATAATTTTTATTTCAATGGAGAAGTTCCTCCTTTTAATTTCAATAATTTTGTCAACTTTGCTTGTAGTTTTGGGCAATGAAAATTCTTTT
>JBCEWC010019117.1:0-11592 GCA_038996855.1 Solanum aculeatissimum
ATATCAAAATGGTGCAAGCACCCATAATGCTCAAAGAGCCATAACAAGAGACTATGTGATCACAAGTCTTAACATATTATATCATAACAATAGGGTCATGCTCTTAACAAGAATTTCATCATAACCATACTTCAATGCTTATGCCATGAATGAGGAATCAAGTGCATGGGTAATGGGGGTTCAAACCTTAAATCATAATTCAATAGATAATTCAACATAATTCGTGAGAAAATCCCAATTCAAATCATAATGCAATTTACCCATGCATATTAAACCATTAAAGGGACATGCACATTAGAACTTCAAGAGTTTCAATGCATTTAATGAATTTCAAACTTAAATCAACTTTAAATCACCTAATTTTTACAGTCCACAACTCAATTCAATTGAATACATCAAAATTTAAAAAACTCATAATTAAAGAAAGCTTAAATTTATAATTTAAAAAAAAGGTTCTTTGGTCTTCATGAATGAAAGGGAATTCATGAATCAACCCCACATACCTTGAGATTAGCTAAGAGAATTGAATGATTTTGCAAGAAAGATGATTTTCCCCAAATTTTCTTCAAGCTTTCATCAATGGAGGTCAAGAGGATTGAGAGAATTTTGGTGAGGTTTAAAGCGTGTTACAATGAATAAAAGGGGATTAGGGTTTGATTTGGGGGCTTTAGAAGACCTTAGAAAGGCTAAAAGGGGCATGGCATTAAACCAAATTACGAATTAACCATTAATGAAATGGACTAAATCACAGAAACAGTGCCTCACGGAAGCTTCCCATGTGACGTCTACAGGTTCACAGACCTGTCTGTGAGACTTCACTTAGTCTTGACTTCGGCTTGAACTCTCGAGGGACTTTCTGGACCAACTCACGAGGGGCCTCACAGACCGTGTAGCTGCACACGGACCATATACTAGTCTGTGGAGCATCACTTGGTCCGGAGTCCAGCCCCGAGCCTTGACCAGCTCTCTGGATCACTTCACGGGGCCCTTCACTGACCGTGAAGGCTCACACGAACCGTGAAGTGGTCTATGGAGTTTCACTTTGTCCAGGGCCTGGTCCAAGCTCCAAGGGAGCCCACTGGAACAACTCACGGGACACACCATGGACCGTGAACCACCAAACGGTTTGTGGTCCCTCACTTGGACTCCATCTCAAATCCTTTTTCCAGCATACTTCCAAATACGAGTAGTCTCACTGCAAAAGTCATAACTTCCACATCCAAACTCTGAATCGAGTGAAACCAGTTGTGTTGTGAATATAACTCAAGGAGCTTTGATTTGATATATAATAGCTCACACAGTTCACCTCTTACCAAAAGATATGTCTCTTCAAAGTTTGTGCTTCCTAAACGGTCTTACAACCTTTCACCAAAACCACCCCTTTGAATCCGGCCACTTAAATACAACCCATGACTACCAAAATTCAATCATGACGAGTTCAACACTAAACTTGACCAACCATTACGAAGTTTAAAAATTTTTGGGTCGTTACACATCCACCATCGTGATCCACTCTATGCTGAGTGTGACGTCTATAGGTTCATCACCATATTCCTCGTCACTCAACTTGGCAGCCGAGAGTGAGTGGGTTGTTACGACCTCTCTTGGTGTCGGCTCGATCGACACCTCCTCAATCTTCTTAGAGCTCTTCCTCCCCTGACGTTGCTTCTTGCCAGCATCCGTCCTAATGATAGCGGCGTTGATGGCGTCAAAGTCTCCCTCACTTGTCATGTTTCCCTTAGTAGAACATGCTCTAATACCACGTTGTCACAAACTTAGAAATTTACTAAGATTTCCCTGTTACACTTGTTGATTTGCTCACAAATCTTTCACGATCTTGCAAATATAAGTAAGTCTTTTCAACTTTATCGTTAAGGGAATGCTAGATTAAGAAGACAAGAGCGCTTTTAAGATAGAAGACTTATATTGCACTTATGGAAGATTGCTTACAATTCCTGGATTGTTGGCAAAGTGAATGACCCCCTCTATTTATACTAGCTACTTGGGGTCAAAATATAATTAATAATTACTCTACTAGTCCCTAAATATTTACACTTAGTCCTTCCTCTAGAATATTCTACATATCTAGAGTCTTCTCTAAAACTTTCCAAGACTTGACTACAACATTTTAGATTGTTCTTAAGAGTCTTCAAGGATGATCTACTCTTTTCTAGAGTCTCCCACAAACCTCTCCAAGACTCCAGTTTCTTCTCCTTGACTCTAGATTCTTCCATTTTCTTAATGGTCAAGTGGCGGATTGTGACACTTTGGCTTATTTGAGTTATGTTGAGCCCATGATTTTCTTGGGCTATTTTCTGTAAAAATAAAAAATTAAAAATTACACAAATACACCATATTTATAAATTTAATTATTATTAGTCCCTACCATTTAAAAAAATTACTAAATTCCCGTATTTTAATTCTCTCTCCATTACTTCTTAATACATACTCTACTAATATGCATGATTACATTCATGGCAATAATTTTTTATTGTATCAACAACATCAGTTGTATAAACATAATATAACAATATATTCTTGTATCAATGATTCCATAACACTGTGATTTACTATGTATCAACACTATAATTAAAATTCCACGTTGTATCAATGCATATTTTTATGTATCGACATTTTCCCAAAAAATAGGAATTTTAAGTAATTTTAGAAAGAGTCGGTATATATTGAAATTAAGCCTATAAAGTGTGAGATTTCTATAATTTGTATTTTTTTTATATATATATGAAAATTCCCCTAAATAATTTCATATTGAATCTATTTTGTATAGTTTTTACAAAAATAAATAAATTAATCATATTTTCAAAAATACGATTGAGCTTATTGAAGTCCCTTGGTGTAGCTACTTTTTTCCTTTTCAAGATAGTAGTCTTCATATCTTCAACAACTTCCTTCCTTCCTTGGCAATTGCTAATTATCGAGGGACTTCAAATTCAGTATTTTTAGTGTACCCCTTCTGCTCAGATTTAATTTTAAATTTTGATTTGACACATTTATTAAGAAAATAATTATTGACATAGTAAATTTATCATTTAATCCGTATAAATTGATAGGGACCCAAACATATTTACTCACTATATTTTTCAAAGACATTAACTCAATGATAGTAAATTGATAGTACAATAGAAAAAAATAATTTTTTCCTATTTTGATTTGTCAAAAATAACAAATAAAAGTGAAAATTAAATTTTTTTATTTTTGACAACTAAATTAAAATGGAGGGAATATTATTTTTTTTAGGGAAAATGGTCAAAAATGTCATTACACTATAAGAAAGGAACAAAAATGTCCTTCATTTATAATTTGGTCCAAAAATGCTCTTTACTTTTGTCCAAAAATGCCCTTATTGGAATTTAATGGGTCAAAAATGTCCTTTTAAAATAAATTTATTATTTATTTTATTTTTGAACACATTATTTTTCTAATAATATTTTTTAAATTAGAAAATATTTATCCTACTTCAATTCGAGAAAAAAATAAAAAATTATTTTTTTGCTTTATTATAATTACCATTTTTATCGTTATCTAAATAAAAATTAATGTTGAGTTTACTATGATCTTATATTTATGACATATATTATTTGTTACAGGGGTACGATGTTCTATTTTAATTGATAAATGAGATTAAGAAAAAAAATTATTTTCTTGCGTTTTTATTAGTTAATATGATTTAAAAAAAACAAGAAAAAGATTCTTTAAAAATAATATTTTATTAGGATCACAATATGTTTAAAAAGAAAAATATATTTATTTAGAAAAGGGCATTTCTAACCTATTCGGTAACCATAAGGACATTTTTGGACCAAAGTATCAATGAAAAGGGCATTTTTGGACCAAAGTATTGACAGTAAGGGAATTTTTGGACCAAAGTATAAATCAAGGACATTTTTGTTCCTTTCATATAGTTTAAAGGTATTTTTGACCCTTTTCTCTTATAAATATAAGTAAATAATAATTTAAAGGAAAATGATGAAAAAACGATTTTATCTAAAGTAAAGTATTTTAATGAAAGACAAAAAGTTCAAACAACATTTCTAAGGACCGTCACGCTTTTAATATAGTATAGATATATCGATTTCATCTGGTGGACATACTTTCAAAGAGTGTCGCCTTCACAATAGGCCTTAGCTAGAGATTAAACTTATTAGTAGCTTATTGAGGATTTAATTTTTATGGATTCAGGTTTCAACATGATATATTTTACTGATATAGTTTGACTTGATTCCAAGTTTAAAAAGAAAGACTTATAAAACTTGTGATTTAAAATAATTCATACAAGTTTTGTGTGACTATAAATCATTTATTAAGGGTGAAATGAGTATTTTAAAATTAAATTGTTACTAAATATAAAAGTGTGTCATTCTTTTTGGGACCAACTAAAAAGGAATATCAGTCATATAAATTGGGACAGAGATAAAAGTTATGGATTCATATTTATTGCTATTTATTACAATTTTTAGAACCGTCAAAGATATTAGGTTCAAATGAATCCGGTACCATAACTCTACATCCGCCAGTGAAATAAGGAACTTCACCAAGAATATTTGAATGTTATGCACATTATGTTTTTTTGGTAAAAATATTCAACTGATCACCCATCAATACATCCATCCCCTTGGTAGTTCATTTTTTATAATTTACAGTATGGATGGGAAGTGTATATTGTAAATCATGGAAAATCCTTCCAAGAAAGTGTACATTAATGTCTTCTAATTTCATGTAAGTAAACTTCAGGAGGCTGCTCTCAGCATAAAATACAGTGGTCCCAAAGATAAACTATTAACTTACCAAAGAAATAGTTTTCTATCCTTTAACAAATTCTTTTAGTTTTATACATCTATTTTTACACATAAGAGATATACATTTTTATACATACATAAGATCTGAAAAAAAACCATTTTCTTGTATTTAAATAATATAAATCTCATTTCCTCTCAACTTTAGCACAATAGCACTTTGATTATCCAGAAAACCCTAGAATAAACACAAGTATATATAATCAAACTGTCTTTGTAATTGTGAACTTCTCATCCAACTAGCTAGTATTTATAGAAGTTTTATTTATTGAAACTCCTCCATGTTAATTAATAAACTGGTAAGTACTATAGGGATGCTAATTTAACTTATAATTTTTGCTTAAGGAAAACAATATATGAGATGGATAGGTGACCAGGATTGATAACAGATGTCTTCAAAACAAAAACAAATAAAGTTTGCATATTTTCTGTGCACAACATCCCTCAAACTTCAGATAATTTTCATGAGCTTCCTCTTCTATTTGAGGATTACATAGAATTTTAAAACATCAATGCCCTTCCTGTATATTCAAATGTCATAACATAAAACACATCCTACCTTAGTTTAATTTAATCACACATATAAATGAACAAATTTCAATTCACAAAAACATTATTATGAGGTATGTAATGCCTCATGTCCTTCTCTTTCATGTATTGCACCTTTTTGGGATATCAATATATATGGTGGTAGAGGTCAATCAGCCTAACTTCTCCATAACAATAGCAAAGTTTTGGAGTAGGAGGCAACAACAAGTTTTAACATTCAAAGACGGAGCGAGAGTAGGTTCTGTGAATTCAACTGAATCCTCTGTTTTCAATGCGAACATACGAAACAAATACAATAAGGTGCACATGTATGCCAATATATACACATACTAATAACCATATATAAAAATCATAGATCCGCCACTATCTTCGTCGTCACAATTTTGAAGCTCATGCATAAGTAAGTCTACATCATTTGTGGAAATAGAGGCAGATACCAAAACTCTTTTTTTTTTTTTTCAAACTCAACAAAATATTGATAAATTGATGTACTCATCATGATCTTTTGTGCAAGATTCTCCCTTCGCGGCTTGCAAGTTTCTAAGAAGCAGAACCTGACATTTACAGACTATTGTTGACTGACCTATAAATAGAATAATACTTAGAACTTGTTCCTAAGTTCTAATTGTCAGAAGTTATCTTACTATAATATGTGATGTACTTTACACCTAACAAAGTTCATCTATCTTAAGGTTAAACATTAATTACTTAGCTCTCTTATCAATCATTAAGCATCTCCAAGAACAAGTAGGAAAAGACCTTTTTCTTTTAATATGTAATGTTAGGCTTAGAACACTTAATTAATATCCTAGGGATTGGGATTGCAGGGGATATAAATACATTTTTTTACTCATCTCCTCTTAAGTAAGAAGATTAATAACATTATCTATATATCTTATGCATGCACTCATATAAGAAACCTCTTCCTACTGCAAGTAATGAACATCTAATGATGTAAAACACCATATTTCATAGCATATGGAAATATTGAAGTCTTTTTGGAAGAAACTCCTTCAATCTTCTTAGTCAAAACAAGAAAGTCCAAGATCAAGATAGTTCAGCTTATGATCATTTAGCACATAAGAATATATGTTGCTTTACTCTCCAGAAATGCAGTCACACCAGGGTCGGATCTATGTACTACTTACATACTTGACGACATTTTTTAAGAGCCCGAACGACATATATAACATAAGATAAATGACTTACATATATATCACCTAAAAATTGTAAATAAAGATAAGTCATTTACAACGTTACTTCAGCAAAAAATCTACAAGTTCAGAAGCATCCAAGTGGTATTCTTGTAATGAACTTGTAAGATTCAAAAAAGGGAAAGCATGTACAGAAACAACTAGGTTCTATGATAATATAAGGTCTATGATTTACTAGGTCTAATATTGATAGGTCCTCTGAAAAGCCAAATTAAAGAGGTAGTAGTACTAATAAAAGACAGATCATTTATTAAAATATACTAATAATATTCTACTTATATCCAAGGTTACACATGACCTAAGAAGAAACAATTGTAGGCAGAACCATAGCTAGGCTTATGATGGTTTTGAACATTTTCTAGGGTTTCTAGCAGATATCATGTCATGTCATAAAAGGTTCTTTTTACCAATACAAAATTGACATAGTGATTAATCAATCTTCACCCTAAAAAATTGAATAGTAGTAGTAGTAGTAGTACTCAAGAATGTTGAAGGTATCTGAAGGCCACTGATTGAAGGTCATCAACATCATCTTGAAATGTCCATTGCTTGTCAAAAGAAGAATCTGCTGAGCAAGATCCACCTTCTTCAAAACTTGACATATTTTCCTTAATTGGAACCACAAAATTAATATTCTCATAGTTATTCCCCATGTGGTAATTATGATCATTTGATGTCATGATGTAATTGTTTTCATCATGACTTCCATAATATGGGATTGATGATCCAATATTATTGTTACTAGTCAAGCTAGAATGATCAAATTGAGGCATAGAGTTTGGATTTTCAGACTGATGATGATGAAACCAACTCTGAATATCTTGAAATCTGTCATAACTAGGGTTTGCAATATAATTGGAACCATTTTGAAAGTTTTGAGCTGCAGCTTGTTCCTTGAGTGAAGCAAGTTGTGCTTGTAAAGTAACAACCTATGACATTTAAATGAAAAAAAGAATCTCATAAATTCCCAGATCGTGTTAAAAGATTCAATTTAAGATTTTGCTTTTGATTATAAAAATATAATCAACTACCTGTTGCTGGAGAGCGAAGATATGTGACACACAACCATAAATTGGATCTTGAAGTCTAGCCTGAGCTTCATAAGCAATTGTGACCGCGGCCTCCCCACGATCACTCACAGGTATATGAGCAAGGAGTTTAGATACATTGCTAGCCCCAAACACCTTATGAATAGCTGAAAAATGAGTAGCACCTTGTTCATAGCAAAAATAAGGAGCAAATACACAACCTTTAATACATTTTCTTCTCAAAAACTTGCAAGCACCACAAGGGGAACCACTGCCTGTCATCTTAATATTAATAATATTGTGTTGATATTTAATTTGATGGTGATGATAATTAATCAAAGATACTAATTTTGTGAGTTTTCAGCTAATTGCAACCATTATCACCATGTTTATAAACACTAGAGGAAGAGAGAGGTGGATCATAGAATATTGAATACTAAATTAACTTAATTGATAGTGGTTCCCCTATTGGGCTACAAATTTAATTTTTTTGTAATATAAAATTCTCTTTACCCCTTCCTATTCTCAAATTAAATTTTATAATACTCCCATTTAACATCCTTAAAGGACAAAAGAGGTAGCAGAAACCAAACCCATACATCTCTGCTTGATGCTTCATGGCTGATCCTATTATTCACCTCATTTTATCAATGTCTTCCAATTCATAACAACATTAACATTTGGAAGGTTTGGTCATTTTCATTTTTTGGAAAATTGAACTCCGGAAAATATGTTTGTCATAAAATTTCGGAATTCAAATTCAATTTGAAGTTGAATTCCAAAATTTTCTTTTTAAAAAAACAACTATTTTTCATTTTATTCACTTCAAGTTACTTACAAAGAGTCAAACATTACTTCAATTTGTATTCATGGCCAAACAAATTCAATTTTGAAGTGAATCATTTTCATTTTAAAACCAAAAATTTTTTCCCTAAAGTATCACCGTAAAACATGGTCAAACGCCCACTTATTTTCTTCGTAAATCCTATTGGGTTGCTCGCTTTAACATCACAAGCCTTCATTTGTGTCATGCCCTTGAAAGTTTATTTGATTTTGAGGGACTTAATTTACATATATACAGATAATGTAAAGAGTTTATGCATTATCAATATAATTAATTTAACTTGTTAATGTAGATTACTTGCTTTATCGATTTCTAGGTAATTAACTTGTTCCACTGACATGTGTATGTGATTACTTCTATAGTTGCTCCTTGTATTGTAATTTATGTGTCATCCTTCAAATTTCAGAAGTCAATTTCTTTTTTATTTTAATGTTAAATTTGGATATAAAAATTTTATCTTTTTTCTAAAATAAAATTTATATATTTAAAAATTACATAAAAATTTATCATAAGTCACAATATTAATAATTTAAAATATCTAAAGACATATAAAAAAAATGATCATTTGACTCTCGAAATATAAACAATGTCTTTACAGAGGGAGTAATTTTTAATTAATCTTTAGTATAACTATTCTTTTCCGAGTATGACCCGAAGTTAAACTATAGTACTCTCTTTGTCTCAATATTAATAATTTAAAATATTTTAAAAAATATATAAAAGATCATAATCAAAGAATAACTTGTATGAACCTCAAAATTGAAATAATATCACATAAAATGAGATAGATGGGTATCTTTTAGGTAATCTAATAATTATATACTCCTTCGGTCCATCTTTACTTGTCCACTATACTAAAAATAGATGTTCAACAATACTTGTTCACTCGATGAAGTTAAGAGATTATTTTACACTTAATTCCTAATTTACCCTTATCATTAATTATGATCATTTTTCTACTACATTTTTTAAGATATTATATTTAATATACTCATAGGGCGATTTGATATAATTACTCCTATCATTTATTGCTTCTTAATATCTGTGTCAAATCAATAACGGACAATTATTATTGGACAGAGGGAGTAGTTGTTCTTTTATGATCAGAAGTACTATTTTTATCTCAATTTTATGTGACACACATTTTATTTTACTCCGTGCCAAAAAGAATATCATCTTTCTATGATAAGAATAATTTAACTTTATAATTTCTTTTGTACTCTTAATTAATAAAATAATTTACCGTCAATTAATGAAATGATTTACTATCCCACAAATATCTAAAATTTAATTGACATCATAACTTCAAAAATTATTTATTTATTTATTTTAATTTTGTGCATAATAAAAAAGTGTCACCTAAATTAGGAGGGATGAATTATTATTATATTAAAAGAGTTGGTTCGACCAAAAAAAAGAATGTTTTTTATATATGGTCTAATCAAACGTGTTGAAGTGGGTTTTACTGCTATAGGATAAGACAAAGCCTCTTCTCTCAGTAATTCAAGGAAGGTAACTAGTGGAAACAACTTGGATTATAACCTACAATTATCAATTATTAGTCGGTAAACAAAAGAAAGGATAAAAATAATAATTGGACACTTGGGAGTATGGTACAGTTTGAATCTATTATTATTATAATTATTATTTCATGAAAATGGTTCGTTTTGCTTCACAAACTATAGTAAATAAAGAGTTTAGCAATAATAATGTAACTATTGTTCTATTATATTTGGTGACAATAATAAATATCATATTTGTCATTTAAGGTTTTAGCAATTTTATATGTAATGATATTGTCCTCAATTATGTATCGCTAAAAATAATAATCTATTATCACTAAATATCTTGTTTCTTATAGGAATAATAAAGTTGTTTCTAAACCTGCTATCTTTTCTTTTTTTTTATTTGGAGTTTTCTAAACGTTTAAATATTGGAATATATTAACAGTCATTTTCTTATTTTTACTAATAATTCTAATATAAAAAACGAGAGATAGCAAACAAATATTGAAGATTCAAAGAATACTAAATGCTCAACAGCTCAAAGACTTCTATAAAGCAAGAAGCAAACGAGTTTTGACTTTCGATATAAAATAAAAATATTAAAATCATAGCTATATTAATAATGATTATTCTTTATTGAAAAGTTATATTGTGCCTATAGAAAGAAATTGCTACATACATAGGTTAAAAATAATTTTTTTAGATTTATATTAAACATCCTTAGCAAAATGTTTAGTTTCACCATGAAAGTGGTTAATTAAGAAAATGAAAAAAAGAGATAGAGCTTTATTCATTATATATGTGAATTATGTCTCGTTTGAAATGTTAATGATTTAATTATTTACACGAGTTATAAGAATAAGTTTGGGAACAAGAGAAAGTAGCTTTTAATTAAATGGAGTAATACTTAATTAGTGATTTTAGTGCAGCTACAAATATTTGTATTATGGTTTTGTGTTTTTCCTAAAAGATTGATTCTTTGACAGATGTGAAAGTCACCTATTATATCTGGACAAACTTTCTCCCATCTTGTTTAATAGTTGAAGAATTATCTTTGGTTAAAATTTTCAAACCAATATTTTCAAGTAGCATCATAATGTAGTAATTTAGCGTTTATAAATATGATGATTCACTTATAATTAACTCAGATAGTCACTCAACTACGTGAATAATTCACTTTCTAATTTCTCAATTTTTTTTGTTAACTTTCCGATCAAAACTTAATTATCCCAGATATATAAACCATGTTTAGAATGGGAGAAAAGACATCATAGGATGTTTTACTAAGTTATAGGCTGCTAATCCTGTCTCTAATTAATTGTGATATATGACAGGTATGTACGGTGTATTTTCTTTGCAACAAATTAAATTATTGCATACACGCTAACCTATGTATTTTCCGTGCTAACATTTTTGCAAGGATATGTTCGTTTGGCACATTTTTTAAAAAAATGGTGTTAGTATAATTAAACACGCTTTCCAATAAATTATTTTGGGAAGACAACTAATTATAAAATAAAAATATTATCCAAACAGTACTCCCTCTGTCCATCTTTACTTAACCCCTATACTATTTTAGGATGTCCAACAATACTTGTCCAGTTTATGAAATCAAGAGATAATTTTACACTTACTTTC
>JBCEWC010019118.1:0-11592 GCA_038996855.1 Solanum aculeatissimum
CACTAATTTGGCCATAACTTCTTCATCCGACCTTGGAATTGAGTGAGACAAGTTGTGTTGCAAAGATAATTCAAATAGCTTCAATTTGATATATCGTAGGCCACCTGATTCAGATCACACCAAAAGTTATGCTTCTATGAAGCTCACTGTCCAAACGGCCCCTCTAGGTCTCAAAATGATCCGTTTTGTGTTCGGCCACTTAATCTCGACACATGGCTACCAAGTTTCAACCATGACTATTATAACATCATACAATATCAACCATAAGGAGTTTCAGAAATTTTCGGGTTGTTACAATTTATTTATTTGCGGGTTCATATTTTTATAGTATAAAATAAATAAATTTATCATGTTAAATTTTTAAATTTTATTTATTTGTGGTTTCATACTTACATAATAGACAAAAAATATTTTGCCATGTCAGTTTTATTTTTTTATAATTAATTTAGTTGAGTGATTTTATTGGTACAAAACAAAGTCCAATGATATTAGATATATTCTCAAAGTTGAGTGACCTTATAAGATATAAACACTATATTAAAATTACAACTTTCAAAATTTTATGTGTAAATATAGATTGTTTATTTTATAATTATTTTTATCTTTTCGATTTTAACAATAGATGGTCTATCTTATTAAATTAAAAATTGACGTTTTATTAGTGATGAATTTATTAAGATCACAATTATTTATTCTCAAATAATTCAAGTGAGAAAGTAGGAAATATGATGACAAAATTATTATTCTCCTAACTAGTTAGAAGCCATAAAAAAAAAATCTATTTTGATCTAAATACATGAAATAGAAAATTTCATAACAATTTAAGGATATAATTGAAATTTTTTTTTTTATAAAGTTTTAAACCAACTACAAAATTAGATAAGAAACAATAAACTAAATACTTAATAAAAAATAATTCCTACGTTACTAATTCGTGCATTACTGCCCCTAGTGTTTTGTCTTGTCATAACCAGGAGTAGTCCCTCCCGGTTGGAAGTCAATTACATTGAATAAGTAGCTGACTTGCCGTCCGACATATCAAATTGATATAGTGCGTATTTTTCACTGCTTACTGAACCTTCAGTTCACTCATCCTCCCGCCAAACCCAAAACAAGGGTTTAAGCTATTCCCCCAAAACCCTAAATCTGCATTCCCTTCTTCAGTTTGGTTGCCGTAGAAGCTAAAAAGATGAGTTTCGCGGCATGTAAGACAATGCATTGCCCTACCGGTATCGAGAATTGCGCCGCGGGTTTCATCACTCACTCAGCCGCCGAAATCACCCCGCAAATTCAGACAGCCGACGTCGACTCCGATTGGCCAGCCACCAAGCCACTCGGACCCATCCCGAACCTTGTTGTATCAGCTGGAAATGTGCTTGAAGTTTACTTGGTTAGGGTTGAACAAGCTTCATCCAGAGATACCGCTGAAGTAGTGAAACGTGGTGGCCTCATGGCCGGTATTTCTGCTGCTTCACTTGAGCTCGTCTGCAATTATAGGTATTTCAGTGGAAATATCATATCATACGAATTTCTTTTATTTGGATATTTTTACTGTTTAAAAAACACGTCGCTTTCTTGTGGATCATGTGTAGGTTACATGGAAATATATATTCAATGGGTGTGATAACAGCAGGAGGAGTTGATGGTGGGAGAAGGAGAGATTCAATTATTTTATCTTTTGAAGATGCTAAAATGTCCGTACTTGAGTTTGATGATGCTACACATGGGCTTCGGACCAGGTAACCTGCAGCTAATGCATTTAATTGAGAGATTGAGCCAGAGTAACAGAAAAAGATGTCTACTGGAATAGTGGGGGTGAAAAAGCTGGCCAGGCACCGAAATTATTAAATGAAAAAACACAAACAAGAAAAGATGAAGTAATTGTTGACGTCTTGTCAAGGTGGTGAACTTTGTTAGCTTTAAGCACCTCCCATGTTATTCTGTTTTAGAGAACTCTTGAGAGCTCCCCAATTTCCATGTCTATATGCATATCGTAATGGGCTCTTTAATAAAGATTCCAAGTGTCTGCAATTTTTTTTATATTGCTGCCTATAACTTGAGTTCAATTACATACTTTCTCTTAAATTTCTGTGCTTTTTAGTTGGAGAAATCATAACTTTATAAGATATATTAAAATAGTTACTTACTACGTCTGCCCCATGAATTCTCAAAACCATTCACTTAACATTAAGTATATTTGCCCATTAGATATATTAAAATAGTAACTTAATACGTCTGCCCCATGAATTCTCAAAACCATTCTCTTAACATTAAGTATATTTGCCCATTACTTCCTGTTTCTTTACTATTTAAGCAAGAAAAACCGAGAAATTACATTGGAATCTTCTTTTCTTCCCCCATTCCAGCTCAATGCACTGTTTTGAAGGTCCAGAATGGGTTCATTTAAAAAGAGGACGAGAGTCATTTGACAAAGGTCCGATTATCAAGGTTGATCCACAGGGGAGATGTGCTGGTGTCTTTGCTTTCGAACAACAGATGATAATACTCAAGGCTGCTGAGGTTTGCTGTTTATTCTCTCTTTTCGTTAGTTAACCTGATTTTTTTAAATTGTGCAACATTTTGGAAGATGTATCTATCCCAATTAATCCTTCTGAAACCCTAACTGTTCTGGATAATCTTGCTCACACCATTTACTGGTGGATATTGCTGGCCAGCCTTCTTCCCATTATCTGTTTCTGGAGTTACCATTATAGGCTAGTATGCACAATCACCTGCTGAAATTTGAATTAAAATTGCTTTATAATGTACTTTGACTGATTATTTTATTGGATTTCACAAAGGGACAGTTTGACCAATTCTCCCCCCGTCCTATTTTATTTGGCACCCTTCAATTTACCTCGGATTTAAGAAAAAAAGGAAGACTTTTAAAACTTACGGTTCAAAACAATCCTTAGATATTTACGTGGCTGAGAATCATTTTGTTAAGATGAAAGAGGAATTTTAAAGTTGGATTGTTTCTAATTGTATTAAGATGACGTTTTTTTTGGGACGGACAAAAAGGGACAGAGTGCCACATAAAATGGGATAGAGGGAGTATTATTTATGAGGTAGTTGATTAATCTTCACACACAATACTAACAAAGAACTTTTCAATCAAGTCCAAAAGAAACATATTTGGTATTAGTTACTTTTTCTTTCAATCATCTGTATATTCTTGATATTTGCGAGTGATTTAATGTATAGTATTGTGTTTAGCATAGTCATCAAGGGTATGATGTAGTGGTTGAGGCATAAGGACTATTTGGAGATCCCCTGTTTGAATACATTTGCGATACTGGATGTTAGCCCATCTGCTCTTGTTTGGTGATCAAGATTGCTTGGGCAACCTGTTGTTGATAAAAGCGTGGTATTTAATTGCAAGAAGGTAGAGGGGAGGGCCTATTATCCAATCGAGTTTTGGACTGTGCTCCATTGCCCACGAAAATTTCTAGGTTTAAAGATAAGATCACTTGGGCAACTTGTGTTAGTTTATAGGACATGTTGCCTAGTGGAATAGTCGAGGTGTACACAAGTTGGAAAACAAACATTCCCTTCAAGGTGAATTACTTCACATGGCTTTTGGCAAAGGTGGCAGTTTGACACATGAGAACTTGAACAAGAGGAAATTTAATCTAGGATCTAGATGCTATATATGTGAAGAACAGGTGGAGACAGTCAACCATCTCTTTTTACATTGCTAATGGATAGATCAATTGTGGCAGATGTTCATCCACAAGAGGAAGATCAAGTGGACAAAGTCGGGGAGAATTATAGAAGTCCTACAGTGCTGAAACATGGATGGAAATGCAGGAAGAAGCGAGAAGAGATGGAGGATTGTCCCAGCTTGCATTTGGTGGACAGTTTGGAAGGAAAGAAATCAAAGATGTTTTGAAGGAAAACAAAACAATATTGAGAAGTCAAAGATAAACTGCCTAGGGCTTTATTATTTTTGGTGTAAGCAAGTAGTGATAGGAGATACTGAAGATGTGTTTAATGTTATTGATTGGTTGTAACTAGAAGTTCCTAGGAATGATGTAAGTAAAACTTTTTGTTGGGGGACTACACTTTGATGTAGTATACCTATAGATATATAGAAGTAATGTTACCTTCCTAAAAAAAAAATAAAAAATTATGAATATCGTGTTAAAGTGTTGTAATGTTTTCGTCACTTTTTTCTTCTTCTTTGTACCTGAAATTGTTGCACTTGAGCTGAGGGTCTCTCGAAAACAACCTCTCTATCTCCACTTGTAGTGGTAAGATCTACGTATACTCCACCACCAGGTATGTTGTTGTTTGTTGTGTTAACGTGTTACAAGGTATGTGAAATCTGGGGTTCTTTTTGGGTAATTGAGAAGATCAAATCAATACGTATGAATTACTCCTCTTTCCATCTATGTGGTTTGGATTGTCACAATTTGCTTATATTTTCAAGTGATGTATTATGATTTTAGGTCAACTCTAGCTTAGTTGGTGAGGACAGTGCTTTTAATGCTGGAGGTGCCTCAGCTCGCATTGAATCATCATATATCATCACCTTACGGGATCTTGATGTGAGGCATGTCAAAGATTTCACATTTCTTCATGGTAGGTGTACCCTAGCTGTTTCTCATGTATCATTTTATATAATTAACTTTTTTGCTTCCCTATTAATTCTTGTTAATGTTCTGAAAGTACTAGGACAAAGCCGTGATATTGCTAGTATTTACAATAATAAAACTAAGGTTGAGAATTAGACAATCTTGAAGTTTGTTTTTCCACAATGCATATAGTGATGCTCATTGTATAGCTGATAAACTTTGTTTTAACCTGTTATAACTTCTTAAAAGACACCACATATAATGATATCTCTTGGTTGTGAAAATATACCTTGATAGTGCCTCCAGGGGCTTTGTCTGGTCGTAAAAGTGCAACTAGTGATGTGTGGGTTAGGTGCATATCACAAGAGTCTCAACCCTACTGCGAACCAAAACATGGTATTTAAGTGGAAGAGGGTGGAGGGGTGGACCCAATATCCTTCGAGTTTCAAATTGTGTGCCAGCTGGGCATCAGAGATTACTTGGTTATAAGATTATTTTATGGTTGTTGTCATGATGGAAATTGATTCAGTTGAACTCTATTTGATGAGAAGTAGATTATTGGCTTCTATTTCTTTCATAATGTTATCCTTTTCCTATCTACTCCCTCTGTTTAAAAAAGAATGACTTGATTTAATTAAAATGTTGCCAGAAAAGCTTAAATTTAATTAAAAGCTTAAATTAAAATGTTGCCAGAAAAGGAAAGGGGTCTTTTTTTTTTGGAAACAAACTAAAAAAGAAAGGAGGCCATTCTTCTTGAAACGGAGGAAGTAATTATTTTATTGGCCAAATACATAGGGAGTAATTATTTTATTGGCCAAATACATTGGGAGTAATTATTTTATTGGCCAAGTACATAGGCAGCCCCCTAAATAAAATATCTGGACAAGTTTTGGGAGTTGCCCAGGTAATTTGGCCTATTTTATTTTTTTAACAAAAATCCATGTTGGCATTCAAGTCTAAAGCTTGTCTTTTATTTTCACCTTCTGCAGTTACCACTCTTGCCAGTTTGAACTTTGAAATGTGCCTTTATGCAGGTTATATTGAGCCTGTCATGGTTATCCTTCATGAACGGGAACTCACTTGGTCTGGGCGCGTCTCTTGGAAACACCATACTTGTATGGTCTCTGCCTTTAGCATTAGTACAACGTTGAAGCAGCATCCATTGATATGGTCAGCCGTTGTAAGTTACTGTAATCTTTGTTCCCATCATTGTTTATATATATATATTCTTGTTAGCTTGAAGCAAAGAGAAAAGAGGCAACAGAGGAAATTACTCCAGTAAGAGCTATTTCCTGATGATGATTGTATTGCAGTTCTTTCTATTTTGGGTTTGGTGGGGGAAATAAGGTCAAGAAGGCTGCTAAAAGTTAATAAGTCGTTACCTCTTCTGTTGCAGTGACGTATCACTATAATCTCATTTGTTGATGGTCTTCAGCGCATAGTACTTCTTTTGATCTTGTTTCTCTTCCTCTTTCTTTATTGTGTTTTCTTTTTCTCTGTCTTCTTACATTTCCTTCCCTCACAATATCTTCCTCATATCAACAACCTAATAGAAGGCCTTTTGAAGGGATAGAGATGAATTTTGTAAAATTGGGAAGTAGTTTTTTTATCCCTTATTTCTTTTATGTGCATCCGCGGATTACCGGTTTGTATAGAACATTGGTGAAGTTTGTAGAAAACCATTTTGTTTTGTAGTTTTCTACCTTTTTTGGTGTACCTCTGGTATACATGCTCTTTTTTACCCAAATGTTAATACAACTTATTACCTTGTCCAGAAAAAAGGAAGAGAAAACCTAAACCTGAGAGTGACCATGTTATTGCCACTGATTAGTCATTTCCTGTGGTGCAAATATTTATAACCTTCTGTTTCCTGCAGTACAAAAGTAAACCACATTACTTAACAAAAGAACAATGAATTTATTTTATTTTTGATTTGCTTCCCTTTATTTTTTTAAGTCTGCCAAACTGTATTTTGAGATAAAGGTTCTACAGAGTGGAACATACGATGTTTCAAACATGGCCTTGGTAATGAAAATGTGATTCCAACTTATCACGAGAGAGTTGATTTGGTGGACAGCGGGTACTCAAAGGATGATGATTCAAATATATATCATGAAATTTCACAAAATTATTGAAAGAGAATAATGCAAAAGTACTTTACCTCTTAAAAAGGGGTCGTTTGGTATGTGAGATGGGATAAGCAAGGATATCCCATGAGATATGTTATCCCGCCCTTCTATATAGGATAGCAATCCCATCATTTTAGTATAAAAGGTGGGATAAAATAATCCTGAGATTAGCTAACATGAGATAAAGTTAATCCCAAATTTTATCCGGGAATTATTATCCTCATCCTATGTACCAAATGACCCTAATAGAATTATGGCCTTTTTATTCTGAAACTTTAGAAAATGTATAACGTTGAACCTGCTGTTTCATTTCATAAAGAGAACTTCAGCCTGCTGATGGTTTTCATGACATCTTAGGAAGAGTTAAATGCCATATTAACTCTTAGTTTCTTTTATCCTTATTGTTTTCCATTTTCCTAAAGTTTTTCCTCTCTTATGTTCTTATTGCCTTTTCAACCTGGGCTGAATTGTGTCACTAAGATGGACATTCATTGTTATTTCTTATTTCAAGACTTCGACATGCTCATTTTTGATAACTGTCAAAGTTTGCTTGAGCTTTAATCCATTTAATTATATATTTCCTACAGTAGACTTCATTTCCTATTTTTTTTTCTCCAGAATCTCCCTCATGATGCATATAAACTTCTTGCTGTGCCATCTCCTATTGGTGGAGTACTTGTAGTTGGTGCAAACGCTATCCATTATCATAGCCAGGTCTGTTATCTTCATGAGACTTACACTCTGCTTATTCCTTCATGATATTCTTACAACTTTTTTGTTACTATGTTTCATGCGCTGACTTTGATCTGCCTATTTTTTGCAGTCATCTTCTTGTTCATTGGCATTGAACAATTTTTCCTTCTTTGGTGATGGCAGGTTTTTCTCTGAGCTCTCAGTATCTCCATCCTCTCCCTCACTTTTTTTTGCCTTACAAAAATCATCCACCCCGGCTTTCACTTCCTGTGGGGTGTGTGGGTGTTTTGCATAAACCTGTATCATGTTTTTTAGTAGAGAGGTTACAAGTGAGAGGGGGACATAATGCCAAATACCTCGATAACAAGGTGGCTCGCTACAATCAAGATTCAAGAGTAAAACTATGATAAAAGCTCCTCTCCCTCACCATCTGCTGCAGCTTCAGTCTAATTCTAAAAATATATCCAGTCTTAGCTTCAATTTGTCTATCAGGATAATAAATAATGGACAATCACATACATGATGTATTTCGATCATTCGTGAAAATGGATTGTAGGCTAACTCAATCCCATAAACTAGCTCATGAGGTGAGGATTGTCACGACTCGATTTCTGATCGAACTGTGCCTAACACCTGTGCCCTAACTTGGCCGAGCCAACTGTGTCGGCTTTTCTCTTCCTTCCTAAATATGAAATACTATGGACCCCAATGTCAGTTTAAAAAAAAAAAAAGGAAAAAACTATGCACCCCAATGTAGTTCTTAAAAGAAATTAAAATATAATTTGATAAAATTATGCAATAATTCTAAAATTGTTCATTTTTTCTCAACACTTCATGTCAAAATAAGGTTATTTTTATTCTATGCAAAACTTTATGGAACCATAACCTAACCAACACTTGTCTGCGAAGCCTCTAAGAAGAAACTGATGGATTGCAGAGTACAAGAACTTCTGGTCTAATCCTCAAAATAAACAAATAGGTAACTGAATATAAAGAAAAAGGAAATACTCCATGAAACAAAGCAGTGATCACCAATAGGTGCTGGAGTGAGGGTATGTCCTAACATGTAACCTGGTCATCTGCAAATCATGTATCTACATTGACTGACATAAGTCAATGTAGGTCCCAAGTAAATGGAACGTCAGTACACCACAATGGTACACAGTGAGTCTTAATAACCCTCTAACTAACGTTGGAATGAGACTTAAAGAAACATGAATGCATTATGTATAAATTCTTAAAAGCATGAGAACATTTAAAAGAGCATTTGAAACATTTTTACTTAAACATCAAAACATCGCTTGACAAAATTTTGCACAAGTTCGAAGCAGCAAGTTTCCCTTGCTTGGGAGTGTCACACAAATCTGGCCTTATTCTTAATTAATCACCATATAATCAGTATGACAGACGTTTCCCACCAGATCGACTTGGCCATATCCTTGGTGCCACACGGGTTGATATTCTTTTGCTAGTACACGTTCTTTGCCTTACCAGGTCATTCTTTCATAGTGTCCGAACCAAGGATACACTAATCTCCTACCTTGACACGAGTATTTTCGGGGTAAATCGCAATTCAACTAAGACTATGAATGCCCTTTCTGATATCTAAGGTGACTCCCAAATCTTTTCATAAAACTTTGGCACCTTAGACCTCAATTTTAACAAATTATAGTCGCTTGAGGATCATCATCACCTTCTTTACGTTAGTTCATAAAACATGTCTTCAAATATTTCATGAGCAGCATAAATAAAATTGTGAAATTTGTGTAAACTCATATTACAGTTACCTTTGTCAAAATTTTTTTTTGTGTAAACTCATATCATTCGAGAACATGTAAACGAAGCTTTAAGAGTAAAGCACTTCCAACAAGGAGCTGATTGACAACTGGCCGTGGAAACTTATCTGGGAGACTAAATTGCCCCATAAAGTGAGCTGGTATTACTGGGTGGCTTCATATGAAGCATGCCTCACTCAATATAGTCTCAGTATGTGGAAAATTCCAACGGTAAACAGATGTTATATGTGTCTAAAAAGTTCTTGAAGTGAAACATCTATTCTTACATTGCACTGTGGCAGCAGATGTTTGGAGCCTGTTTTTTGCTATTTTTCGACTCATCTGGGTCAGGCCTAACATTATCAAGAATGCATATGGCAGTTGGTGCCAATGGAGAGTTGGAAAATCCATCAAGAAGATTTGGTCAATCGTTTCTGCCTCAGTTTTTTGGTTTCTCTGGAATGAAAGGAACCATAGGTGTTTGGATGGGATCTCAACTCATAATCATATACTAAAAGCCAAATGCTTAATGAATTTATTTAGTTGGCTAATCAGACTCCTGTGTCTAGTTGTGAACAGTTTTTGGATCCAAGTTGCTCTTTAGTTATAGAGTAACAGAGTAACTCCTTTTATTCCCTTGTAATTTTTGTCAGTATCTTCTTGATGTCTTTAAAGTCTAAGTTGCTCAGACTCGGGTGCGGGTGTCCGATACGGGTGCGGATCTAGAGGTCGGATCCTTCGTGATCTAAGTTTTAAGATTCGGGGATATTGATCCATGCATGGATACGGGTGCGGGGATTCGCCTAAAAATAATCAAAATATCTAAAAATAGAGTGATAAAACCTAAATTATGAGATATTATGTGGGGAACTTGAAGAAAATCTTGGAAGGAGATTAAAGAAAAAGGTGTGACATAGAAATTTCTTTATAGAAGATATTCCATTCTTTTTAATTTCACCTTAACTTTTGTATTGATTACAAAAATAATTTAAACCATCCAAACTTTCCCCATCGATTTTGGTCAAAGTACCTGAAATCGGTTGACCAAATCGGACATGGATCCCACACCTACACCCACACCCACACCCACACCCACACCCATGTCGTGTCGACACGGGTGCGGTACCAAAAGTGAAGAGTCCAAGCAACTTAGTTTAAAGTAAATTCTTCTTACTTCACCAAAAAAAGGAAAACACTTCTTCATTATGCTGTAACATTTAAAAACATAGCTTTAAACATTTATGGATAATACATACTTGCCGTTCCAATCAAACATATATTGCCCGCTGAAACATTTAATTGAACACTTTAAAAGCATGCAATTGTGAGAAAATAACCTTGGTAAAGGCATATCTTAACTCCCCTCACATGCTTCCTTACGATTAATGTTTTCCCCAACTCATTCAAACACATCGACGACTCACCATCTACATGGGTAACATCAATTCATACTTTTAAGAGTTCAATAATATCTATAAATTTCTTGTTCATCATTCTTTACTCAAGAATCTCAAGTTTATGAAATTCAACTTCTAGGTTTCATGTAAGATTCTAACTTTGTATTGTTTTCATATCCTAACCCCATTTATAATCTCAACTTACTGCAACATTTTTTTTTTGATTTGCACCGAGTGTCCGAGTCTCTTAGAGCCCCGACTAATCCCGGGGGTGCACAGGTCCTCGGCAAGGAGTTTCCCGCAAGTGCACCACGGTTAATTCAGGTTTTACCCAGTCCGATGGCCCTCATAAATTGTTTGCACCCAGTGAGTTTCGAACTTGAGACCTTGAAAGGGAGCAAACTCCAAGACTCAAGTTTATTACCACCAGGCCAACCCCCTGAGGTTTAACTCATTGCAACATTTAAAAATAGAGTAAAGGCATTACCTTTCGGTTCAAAATCCTAGCTTTGTCCCTTTTTGGTGTTCTTAGTCTTCTGCAAATCTAAGAATTTTTCCCAGGATTCTAATGTTAGGGCTAGCATTAGAGTGTTGTAATTACACCAAAATACTGTTAAAAAGTTACCTCAATGATGGGAAAATTTTTTGGGATGAAAGAATGACTTCCAAGTCGTGTCCTAGCCTTGGGGTTTTGGTTTTGAACCAAGAATCCTGGTTCCATACTTATATAGACTTTCCCAGGTGTGCAGTTACGTGCGCTGTTGTGCATCTACTGCACTGTTCCACAGTCTTGGCAGTGAGCTGCCTCCGATTCACTATGAAGTATGCTATAGCTCAGGAAGTGCACAGGCGGGTTAGTCTCTAATAGCCATAACTTTTCATAGGAATGTCCAAATAATGAATAGTTTGAACCGTAGGGACTTGACTTCAAGGGCTATAATTTGTGTGAGAAATATTGGAGAAAAATATTATTGAATTGTGTCTACATTATTACATTGAGACCCTATTTATAGATACTATA
>JBCEWC010019119.1:0-11591 GCA_038996855.1 Solanum aculeatissimum
AGGAATTTTTAGTAATTTCAGAAAAAATTGGTATATATTGAGATTATGCATGTAAAGTATGAGATTTCTATAATTTGCTCTAAATTTATTAAAAATTTATGAGAAAATTCTATTGTTTTTAAACTTATGTATGACATCAATATATATTATGGTGAAATTCTTAATTATATATTTGAATTATTCTATAAGTTTTATTTATTTTCTTCACTAGAGACAAATTTTAAATTTCTAAAATATGAGTGTATTATTAAAGAAAGGAAAAAATGCATTACATGGGAATAGATTCTTCTTCCTTTTGATAAAAAATTAGCTTTTTACCAAATAAACCATTAAGCATTTTCACCGTAAATGCTGGCATATAATTTTAAAGAAAATATATTTTCTATTGCAGGTAGAACTGTCAATACGGGTTGCTACATCACCCCCACTCCAACCCCTTCTATGTTTTCCTTTTTAATCTTGACACATTTTGTACTCTTTAAGTACCGTCAAGACATGGACACCAGTAGGATCTATCTGTTGTTTTGTTACTCGATAACGACAACAAATTAGTGGATTTCTTTTTAATTTCAAAGTCACTCAACTAAGAATTTCTTTCACAGAAAATCACTTAATTATAAGTTTTTTTCCACAAAAAGTCACTCAACTTTATTTTATAACTCAAAAGTCATTTAACTATTGATATGTTACTTAGAAAGTCACTCAATAATTAATCTTTCACTTAGAAAGTCACCCGACCAATTTAATTAATTTTTTTTCACCAAAATATATTTTTTAATTTTAACCTAATTTTTAAAAAAATTATAAAATGCTCATTTTAGATTTTATTAAATTTTGTTGAAACATAATTTTTTGTTTTAAATTAATTTTTTTTAAAAATACTAAAATACCCATTTAAATTATTTTATTAAATTTTGTTGAAATATAATTTTTTATTTTAAATTGTCTTTAGAAATTCAAATGTTTAGACACTACAAGGGCAACAAATACAATGAAACAATAGAAGACAACAACGACCTTTTAAATAAAAATTATGTTTTAACAAAACTTAATAAAGTGAGTATCTTATTATTTGGAAAGAAGTTGGAAAATGAATATTTAAAAAAAAAAACAAAACAAAAATTATGTTTTAATAACTTAAATGAGCATCTTATTATTTTTAAAAAATTAGTTTAAAACAAAAATTACATTTCAACGAAAAATATAGTGGAAAAAAATCATTTAAATTGGTTGGGTGACTTTCTAAGTGAAATATCAATTATTGAGTAACTTTCTAAGTAACATAACAATAGTTAAGTGACTTTTGAGTTATAAAACAAAGTTAAGTGACTTTTTGTGAAAAAAACTTATAGCTAAGTGACTTTCTGTTAAAAAAATTCTTACTTGAGTGACTTTGAAGTTAAAAAAGAAAGTTGAGTGACTTTTTATGAAAAAAGTTAATAGTTGAGTGACCATTTGAGATATTAACTCCAAATCAGTGAGAGATTATTAGTCTTCTGGTTGAAGGTTTACTCATACTACATTGAGATAATGTTATATATTGCTCGAGGGCTATGATTATAAAGAGAGAGGATAGAGTGAAGAATTTCTCATTTTTGAATGAGATTGGTAGATAAGGATGCATAATTAAAGAGTTTATGATATAGTTGCCCCCTTTTGAAATAGTTGGTGGCTTTATTATTAACTCTATGATTTTCTTCACAATGAACCTTCTATAAATACATTTGATATCAACCTTTTTTACTCAATGAAACAAGTATAATTATTTGGCAATTTTTCTGGGCCAAAAAAAAAAAAAAGTCAATACGGACTGACCCATCTTATCCAGGCTAGTCCATATAAATTTTGAAATTTGATGGGTCAGGTCGGCTTGGCCCATACAAACTTGTCATTTTCAATTTTGTTTGTTGAAAGTGATAATTGTTTTGAAGACATATGCATTTCGATAGATACAAATATCTAGTACGTGAACAATCCACATGAAAGCTATTGTGGATTCAATTAAGCATACTGAAGCTATTATTAAATGAACAAAGTGATTTAGTTAAGCAATAAAAGTCATTATACACCAAATATCATATCTTTATAGCAAAAAAAAGTCGTAAGCACAATAATTGAGGAACTACATGGGGAAGGGAGTACAAACAAATTATATACCAAAATACTAACAAGCGAATTCCTGGATACAAATGGTAAAGTTAAAGACTTAAGGTGTGTTTGGTATGAAGGAAAATAATTTCCATGGAAAATGTTCTTCTGAATTTTTTTTTCTTAAAAAACAAGTTGATTTCTAACTTATTTTCTAATATTTGGTTGATAAATGAAAAATATTTTATATTATTTAGTTAGTGAATGAAAATATTTTTCAGAAAATATTCTTTTATTTTTGACGAGAAAGTAGAAAATAATTTTTAAAAAATAATTTTTGACATGATAATCAACTCCAATAATCAATTGGGGACCCAACCCCGACATTCAAATTGAAATTCGATTCCAACACTCGATCCGAGATCCGACTCGACGATCAATAAAAAATTTAACTCCAAGATCTATCAAAATCTGACCTTGATATCCTAATCTAGACACGGTCAATGAATTTGGGATGCAATCTTGACATTTGAATTGGTACATGATTTTCAAATCAAGACCTGACTCCAAGACTCAATGAGGAACCCAACTTTCAAATCAAGATTCAACTCAACTTTCGACCCAAGATTGAACTTTCAAATCTAAACTCGACCTTGACTTTTGATTCGGAACCTGTCTCCAGACCTAACTTTCAAATAATTTAATTTTTTTTAAAAATTTACTAATTTTTTTTTGGTAGGGGAAGGCGCAAGTGGGTGGGGTGATAAGGGTGTCAGAGTCGGATAAAAAAAATAAAACTTTTAAAATTTAAAGTATTTTTCAAAAATAAATTTTAAAGTTTTTGAAAGGGGGCGCGGGGTTGGTAGGGGGAGGTTGGGATAGGGGTAAGGTAAAAAAATAAAATTTTTAAAATTTGAAATATTTCTCAAAAATATTTTTTTTGTGAGAGGTAGGAGTTGGGATATACTATTAACCATGTATTTGTGTTTGTACATTATTTAATTTATTATAATAAAAGTCTTATTTGAATACTTCATTATGTATACATGTGTGTCCGTATCTTATATAATAGACGATTTTGTGTATGGAGAAATTTAGCTCATATGCGGTAGATTAAAATTGTCTATTTATATAAGTTAAAATTAAATATTCACGTCGAAGATGAGGAAGGACAAACATCTAGGTGATCGTAGCAAAAGATTAAAAATGATTTAATCTTAATTTTGAGAATGGTTAAATTTTGACTTTTTGTACTAATACATTTTGTTTGTATTTTGAACGAACTAATTGAAGAGTTTTATTTAGTTTCTGAATATTTATAAATAAATTCTCTAGTCCATTGCACGTACTTATATTCTTAATCTTGATATAATTGTTAAAAGCTTTGTAATTTGTTATATTATTTTGATCTATTAAAAGGTGAAACTTTTTAATGAGTCAATATATTCCTAATGGATTGAATAATTACAAACGACATTAGTGAAATAATGATTAGTTGATAGAACCGTGTCTCGGTCTCGAGTTGAAAACACTCCTTTATGGCTACTTAAAAGTTTTCATGTGAAAACCCTGCAGGTGGATTTTATATCTGTCATGTGATATAAATTAAATATAGATGATAAATGATTAATTTAGTCAATAAATTAAATTTTTCAGAAGATTTAATTTAATTAATTGGTGTCGGTAATTCTAACACGGGGTTAAATAAGATGCAATGGTAGATTTTAAAATTAATATTGAGGAGTGTAGTTACATATTTTTAGTGGAATGATATGTTATTTTTTACGATATGATTAATTTGTTCTTTTGAGAATTATTATCGTTAATGAAAGCCTCAGTTATATATATCTTCTATCCCTACTATGCCTGATTAATTAGTCAGTGTTGAGGAAAAATTATTTTTTGTGAAATAAAATCAGTGGATTTTATCCCACATTAAAACATTGATTTGGAAATATTTCAAATTTAATAAAAGATCAAAATATGTTTTTGTAAGAAATAAAATCAGTGGATTTTATTATTAAATAAAATACTGATGTGGGAATATTTCAAAATTAAATAGGAAAAATATTTTTGGAGGATTTTATGAGGTTTGATTACTCCTAATCATTGTCCTATTATGTAAATTCAATTTTTTAAGTAAAAGAAAAAAGTGTTTTTGGGTATTATTGGATTTTGATTACCCCTTAATGACCCTTTAAACGTTGTTTTTCTGGTGATCTTTTTCTTCTTTTGAAGTCAAAGATAAATAGGGGTTCTTGGAGAAAAGAAAAACACATAAAAAAAACTCAGGTCTTAAAAATACTTGCCCACACAAGTCACTGGCTAGATAATCATTCATGAAGTAGTAGAAGATCGAAGTCCTAGACTCGTCTTTTGATTCTACAGAAGTTGAAGAAATCATTTTTGAAAGCTTCCAAAGGTTAGTAGTTCTTCCTGAAATTCGATAGATACATGATACTAGTTATATTACATCGCGATAATATATGAATCTTGATCTTGTTGGTTTCACTGTTTAATTTCTAGCAATTGATATCATGAGTCATCTTACAATTATCCTGATAATGTAATATGAGATTCTTGGTATATCATGAATTTACAGTTGATTTAGATTATTATTTTGTGATTAATATATCATGTTCTTATATTGATTAGTTGATAATTTTTTCTTTTATTCAAGAGAGGATTTTTCATCTGGAATCTGAGAATTAATTTTGACTTATGTTAAATTAGTGTTTAATTTTTGGGTTCAACTTGAAATTTACAAATTTTCATCAAACTAATTTTATATAATAGCTAGATTAAAACAATCTGTCTAATTTTTTTTCTGAAGAAAAAAGAAAAAAATCATTTTATTTTCCAAATAAAACAAATTTTTTTTTCAGATGATAATCTACAATATATAATAAATTGAAACAATCTGTCTATTTTTTTTTCTGAAAAACAATTTTTTTTAAGATGATAATCTGCCAAGTTCTGATAGCTTGATAATGCTATACTTATGATTTTTATGCATATCAGTGTACTGGCGAAAATAAATATTTAGGGTTCATGGTTGCCAAGTTCCCATGGCAATGTCTTGGCCTACCTATTGGTTTGGTTGTCTATACCATGACAGTTCCTTAGCCTGCCTGATGGCATGGTTGCTTGTGCCATTGCAGTGCCTTGACCTGCCTATTGGTATGGCAGCCTATACCATGTCAGTGCCTTTGCCCTGCCTATGGTGTTGCTGCCTTCCCTTGGTCGGCCTTAGCAGTGGCCTTGGCATGTTGTGGCCTTGCCATGACTTTCTTTGGCACACTGTGGCCTGCCCAAGCACATGCCTTGGCATGCTAACAACACACAGATGACTTATGTGCCTAGTCTGTACGCTCGGTTAACCTGTTCAAGGCTTGGCTACATCTTGAATTTTTTTCCAAACTCTGATAGACCTCAAATTTGGCTGGCTAATTGGAGTGACGTATAATTGTTTTGGCCAAAAAATATCGTTTAGATGGGTTTTTGGTCATTTTTTAGTTTTCAAAAAATTAAAACTTTTTCAAAAAAATATTTTTTTTAAGTCCAGTGGTGTAAGGGTTAATTTCTAAAACTTAAAAATAATTTTAACAGTAAAAATATGAGTTTATGTGTTGACTTAGGTCTTCTTTCACATCGGATGAACTTGAATATTTTGATATTGTTTTACACATGTCTCTTGTTTTGATAACTTGTTTAAAACTTTCCAACTAAGTTACATGTTGAATCAATGAACAAGAGCCATAATCTATATCTATACCTAGTTGCACTTAACAACATCCTCTCTAACTGAGTTGGACTTGTTTTGTTTGAACTGGTGATATATATGAACATGCGCATATGTTTGCTTTAATAGTTAAGTTTTTCTATCGAATCTAACTGTTTATAAGGATGCATATGTGTTTTGTTGTTTTTCTCATAATACATGTATAACTAATGAAGTTTTTTATCTCTCAAATTAACTATGTCTCATTTCAACCCTTTATCCTCTATATTGAATCAAAATAAACTAGAGGGAACGAACTATGTTGACTGAAAATGAAACTTAGACATAGTCCTGACTTCTAAGGGTAATAAATTTTTGCTAGTTGAAGAATGCCCAATCAAACCTGCAAATCCTACTGAGGAGATCCAAGCGTATGACAGATGAATTAAGGTTGATGAGATGGCAAGATGCTATATTCTTGCCTCAATGGCGAATGTCTTGCATCATCAATATCAGTCCATGCCATCTGCTTATGATATGCTGACATCTCTTAAAGAGATGTTTGGTGAGCAAAATCATGTTGCAAAGTTGAATGCCATGAAAGCCCTTTTGACAACTAAAATGGCTGAAGGATCTTCTGTCAGGGAATATGTGCTAAAGTTGATGAGTTACTTGAATGAGATGGAGATACTTGGTGCTGAGATTGATAAGGACTCTCAGATTGAGATGATCCTTCAGACTTTGCCTGACAGTTTTCAACAGTTTCACTTAAATTATTACATGAACAAGATGGTCTTGTCTTTAGCGAAATTGTTGAATGAGCTGAAAGCGACAGAGACTATAATCAAGCAACAAACTCCTGCGACATACTTGGCTGACAAGACTAGACCCTTATCTTCAAAGCAAAGAAAAATTCAGAAAAAGTCCTGCAAGGCTAAGACACCTAGAGGTGCTAATTGTGGTGTAGTCAAGCCGAAAGACAAGTGCTTTCATTGTAAGCAGCCTGGACACCACAAAAAATAATGCCCTGATTATCATCCTAAGAGGAAAAATAAAGGTAATTCTTATTTAAATGTCGTTTAAATTTATTTAGTGGTTGTTTCTACGCAACTATGAGTTGTAGATTCGGGAGCCATTGATCATATCTACACTTCTTTAATGGAATTTCAAAAGACGCGATGGCTAAATAAAGATGAATTTTTTATTTTTCAAGCAAATGGGGAGCCAACACAAGTTCAAGCTATTGGAATAATTTCATTTTCTTTTAGTAGTTTCAGATATTTAGTTTTGAATAATATTTTATATGTTCCTTCTTTAAAGAGAAATTTATTATTTGTTTCTAAACTTATGGATGATGGTTATGATGTTCATTTTACTAATAATAAGGTTGCAATTAAACATTATAACCATTTTATCTTTAGTGCTCCTAAATTACAATATTTGTTTGTGCTTGAAATTTCTCATAACATGCTTCCACAATCTAAACTAAATCACATTGATATTTTGAATAAAAGAAAACATATTTCTAAATTAAGTCCAACTTATTTATGACACTTACGTCTATGTCATATTAATATAAATAGGATTTCTAGGTTGGTTTCAGATGGATCATTAAGTTCATTGAAAGTGGAGGCATTACCAACCTGTGAATCCTGTTTAGAATGTAAAATGACAAAGAGACCCTTGACTTCTAAAGAAAATAGAGCCAATAATAAGTTAGAATTAATTCATTCTGATTTGTGTAGACGTATGAATATACAAGCAAGAGGTGGTTTTGAGTATTTTGTGACTTTCATAGATGATTACTCGAAATATGAATACATTTATTTATTGCATCATAAATCTGTATGCTTTGAAAAATTTAAAGAATGTAAGGTTGAAACAGAAAAACGACATGATAAACATATCTAAGCATTACGATCTGATCGTGGTGGTGAATACCTTTATGTAGAATTCATTAAATACTTATCAGAACAAGGGATTAGTCCTTAATATTCTGCCTTGGGAATATCTCAACAAAATGGTGTAACAGAACGAAGAAATGGAATTCTTTTAGAAATGGTTAGATCAATGTTAAGTTATTCTGATTTACCTTCTACCTTTTGGGGATATGCCTTGGAAATAGCAAGTTATATTTTGAACTTGGTTCTTTCAAAATTTGTGCCTTTAACCCTATCCAAATTGTGGAATGGGCGCAAGCCTAGTCTATAACACATTCGTGTTTGGGGTTGTCTAGCTCATGTGCTAAAAGGAAAAACAGATAAGTTGAAATCAATAATATAAGTGTGCATTTTTATTGGTTATCAGGTCATTATCTCAACAAATGCCAAGTTTCTAGAACATGACTATTTAATGAACCATGTTCCTCAAAGTAAACTTGTGTTATAAGAACTGTCCCAAAGAATAACTCCTACTATCTTGACCATACGAGTTCTACAAATAATCATTGACATACCATTACGACAAAGTAGTGGGAGAAATGTCACTCGAAAAATCATTGCACATGAGGTTGCACAAGAGAATACTTTGGACCAACTTCCAAACATTCCACTACCCATAATATTAAGAGTAATCTCCAACAACCTGTGATTGTGGATAAAAATGTTTAGCATGATCGGGACGTTCAGAATTTGGATTCAGAAGTAGCCAATCCTGTAGTAGTTAGTCTTCATAGTGGGAGAGTGATTAAAAAGCCTGAAAGATTTACACTCTTGGGAGAATCAGATGATAGAATCCCTGAAGAGCCTAGCACAAAACCATTAAGTTACGCTGAATCACTACATGATAAAGATATTAATAAGTGAATTGCTGCCATGAAATCTATGTATTTTAATCAAGTTTGTGATCTTGTAGAACCACCTGTGAATATTAAACCTATTGGTTGTAAGTGGATCTTCAAGAAAAAGAGAGGTGTGGATGAAAAAGTGAAAACTTTTAAGGCTAGGCTTGTTGCCAAATGGTTTACTCAAACAGAAGAAATTGATTACGAGAAAATATTTTCGCCGGTAGCATCTTAAATCCATGAGGATTCTCTTGTCCATTGGTGCTCATTTTAATTATGAGATTTGGAAAATGGACATTAAGACAACTTTTCTAAATGACAATATTGATGAGGGCATCTACATGAAACAACCAGAGGGATTCATAGAAAGTGGCAATGAACACATGTTATGTAAGCTTAAGAGATCTATTTATGGATTGAAACAAGCATCAAGAGCACAAAATATTTATTTTGACAAGTCAATTAAGACTTTTGATTTTGATCAAATTGAAAATGAATCATGCATATATAAGAAATGGGAAGGAAACAAAGTAACTTATTCGGTTCTATATATTGATGACATCCTGCTCATAGGAAATAATGTGAGCATGTTGAACTCTGTTAAGGAATGGTTGTCATCGCATTTTGATATGAAAGATTTGGGAGAAGCCGCCCATATCCTTGGGATCAAGCTTACGCGAGATCGTAAACAAAAGATATTAGGCTTATCTTAAGCACTTTATATTGATACAATTTTTGCAATATTTAACATGTAAAATTTCAAAGAGGGATATTTTTTTTAGACATGAAATTACTTTATCAAAGAATCAGTCACCCAAGACGGATGATGAGATAGAGAGAATGAAGGTGGTCTCTTATGCATCTGTCGTATGGAGTCTTATGTATGTTATGTTATGTACTAGATCCAATATCTGCTTTGCTGTGAGCATGGTGAGGAGATTTTAGTCTAATCCCGGGTAAGAACATTGAACAACAGTCAAACATATAATCACGTATCTGAAAAGGACTAGGGATTACATGCTTATTTTCCATCCTAAAAATCTTGTACCTATTGGGTATACAAATTCAAGTTTTCAGTCGGATAGAGATTCAAGAAAGTTAACCTCAGGATATGTATTTAATCTAGGAGGTGGAGCTGTAATATGAAGGAGTATCAAACTATCTTGTGTTATTGATTCCACCATGGAAGCTGAATATGTTGTTGTCTCTAAGGTGACTAAAGAGGTTGTTTTGCTCAGAAACTTCCTGAGAGAGCTTGAAGTGGTTCAGTTGCAAACTCGAAAAGAATCACATAATCATAAAAGAAGTAAGCACATTGAGAGGACATATCACTTGATTCACGATATTACACAAAAGAGTGATGTGAGAGTGCTAAAGATTGAGTCGAAGAACAATTTGGTTGACCATTTACGAAAGGCTTACCTCAGAAGGTGTTTGATAAACATGTAGAAGAAATGAGTATTAAAATTGTGAATGCATAATTATAAGTCTAAGTGGGAGATTATTAGGATATACTATTAACCATGTATTTGTGTTATAGTATTTATTTTAATCCTTTATAAAGACTTTGTACATTATTTTATTTATTATAATAAAAGTCTTTATTTGAATACTTCATTATGTATACATGTGTGTCCATATCTTATATAGTAAATAATTTTATGCATGGAGAAATTTAGCTCATACGCGAAATATTAAAATTGTCGATTTATATAAGTTAAAATTAAATGTTCACGGTCAAAGATGAGGAAAGACAAACATCTAAGTGATCGTAGCACAAGATTAAATATGATTTAATCTTAATTATGTGAATGATTAAATTCCGACTTCTTGTGCTAATACATTTTGTATGTATTGAATGGACCAATTGGAGAATTTTATTTAATTTATGAATATTTATAAATAAATCTCTAGTCCATTGCATGTGTTGACACCTAATTTTTATCCTCCACAGTACAAATTAAATATTGAGCTTTTAATTTTGAACAACTTTGAATAATTAGCTTTCGAAATGCGAAAAGTATTTTAATGATTTTTGAAGTTTAAAATTTTCAATTATGTTATATGATTTTATTTTTTTCAAATATCACATATTTTAACTTTATGACACATCTTTCAATTTAATTTAATCGCTCCTAGAATTAACCATTTCGAAATAAGCTTGATTACTTTAAGCTGTTAAAATTTAAAGCTTCTTAATTAGTTCGTATTAGTTTCATCTCGTGATCGATTAATTTGATTCGATTATGTATTTAAATCCGAAACTATTAATTCTTTTCCAATTCGGGTTTTGAATTCCGAAATTGGTCCATTTTGGGCCAATTTTCAGTCAAAAAAGCAAAAGGCCCTGACCCCACGTGTCCCCTTTAATCATTCTTTTTCTTTATTCCCAACCCCACCTACCTTTTCTCTTTCCATCTTTTCCTACCATTTTCAACCATACACACACATTTTTCCACAATACACACAAAACAAAAATATACACACACACAAATTAAACATATTCACACCACAACCACATATACGCCGCCGACGCAGCCGGCACCGACGCCAGCAACGCCGACGCCATCACCGCACCAGCAGCTCCGGCGTGACGAACAGCCTGACGCCAGCAGCCCACGCTCCTGCGACCCCACAACCGAAAATTCGGGGTCGATAGTGACACCATAGTCCAAAATCGCGGCGCCGAAAGCCAAAAATTGTGTTTGGCAGCAACCCCATGGCTCCAAAGTCGTGGTAGGCCAACGATTTCAACGACTTTCGATTTCAATTTTGAATTCAATCCCCCACAATCCAGAAAATCTTTGTTTTCTCCTTTTCGGCTCCTATTTTTCCCTTATAAATTGAGGTGTTTCCATTGTTGTAAGGGAGAAACTTTTGATCCCAAAAACGCAGCAAAAATTCGTGTTTAGCCAATTTCCATAAACGTATTATTAGTTTTGAACAAATTTCCGGTAAACTTCACAATCTTGGTTCTCTCGGATTCATTGCCCTTCGGAA
>JBCEWC010019120.1:0-11590 GCA_038996855.1 Solanum aculeatissimum
GAAGTAAACATGGTCATGGGCCAATATCTCGGTGTTGTTGAAGGTATGAATGAACACTTTACCCTAATTGGTTGGGGTTGAGTGGAAGCTTAGTAGTTGCTTAGTCGTTCAAAAGTCAGACTGTCGTAAGCCCGATATTATTCTATTTACTCTCTCAAATGAGGAGCTGGTTTATTTTGCTATAGGGGCCATCTCCTGTCATCCCTCATTTTTTTCTTCCTCACACAATTCATAACTAACTTGTTGAGCGTCAAACATATCAACCTTTACACTCAACTCAACACTTAAAATATGGACATTCAAGCCAAACTGATGAATATCTGACAAAAGCACAAAGTTGTCGAAGTCGAGATTTTCTAATATTTTCAAGAAGTACACATTGCGATTCAAAAACTTATCTACAATCCCTCTCATCCCAGTACTTTAATCATTCAATATTTCTTCAACAGAGGACGTCATATTAATAAGAAAAAAAGAGAGAAATAAATAAATAAAATAATAAAAATTAAGTTATGGACTACAAGTAAAATTAAATACTAAAGATAATATTTAAATCATATTTTTCGGCAGCAGTGTCATTTTTTGGAAACCTCCAAAATATACTTCTCAAAAGAAACATAAACGGTCGTTTGCAATATATTTACCCAACTTGTGAGTCGGGATTGATCCCACAGGGAATATGAAAAAATATTGCCAAGAGTAAAAACTTAACTTGTTAGTCGTTATAAAAATTGAGGAGGGGGGGGGGATTTAATTTAAATAAAAGAAAATAAAAAATAATATAGCAGCTTGAAATTTAATATTTATTTGTGTCAAGATAAATTAAAGAAACTAGGAATGTATTCCCATGATTTTATAACTTAGCAAGAATAATGTATTAGTGATCTATTTCAATTTTTAGCATGCAGAACGATAAGTTAAGTTTACCAAACCCTTTGATCCAGGCGAGAGGTAAATTTCAATACATGATTTAATTCATCCCCGCAGTGTGACATTACTAACCCTTACCTATTGTTCCAGTACAACCTCCCTTTAATCTAGTTTGGTCGATTAGATGAGAAATCATCAATCAAATCTTGTTAATTACTTTTTTCTAATTCATTACTACCTTGATCCAATTAGTAACAACTAGGCGAGTTCTAACGTTGGTCACCCGTTAGAAAGCAATCAAAACGAAGAGAAATAATCAATGCATATCTAAAATTTATTCAAGAATCACTTTTTACATTAACTTACTTTGTTAATCCATCATGGTTCCCACAATCCTAGTTATAAATTTAGCTACTCATTATTATTGAAAAAACACAATTATGCCTTTCAAATCATTTCATGCCTCAACACATTTTGTTTCACAATATATTGCATTTCTCAATTTACTCCATGCCTTAGCGCATCTCATTTCACAATATATCACATTTCTCAAATCATTTCACAAATATCTCAGTTTGCCAATCATTTCATTTCACAATGTATCACATTTCTCAAAATATCTCATTTCATAAATCATATATCTCAAATCACTAATATAGCACAATATCATGAACAAGCACAACAACCATTAAAGTTTCCATCACGGGCATCACAATACAACATCAATCCAGTTGTGATACAATCTCATCCCATAGTCTACCACATAAGGATATTCAATTTTCCAACCTCAGTCCCAAGAAGGATTAGTCAAACCTACGTCAATAGCTGAACCCGCACATGAATACACAAACTAGAAGATTGACTCATGAAAATCGACTTTGAATCGTCAACTCACTATCAAGATGGCAATCTACACATCATAAGGAGTCTATTGATTCTCACATTACCATAATTAGGGGTCGAAGGTAAAATTGTTCAAAAATTGATTAAATTTTAAAAATGTCAAATCTGATAATTGAGTATAGAATCATGTTCTATATGAAAAATGAAACTCATGGGATAAAAATCCCATAAAATTTGAGCAAGACATGACCTTGAAATCATAAAATTGCTAATCTTGGAATTTGGGGAAAATCCCCCAAAACTCACTTCGAAAATCTTGATTTTGAAATGTTTTTGGAAGATGAAAATGTCAGAAAATGATTTAGAAATGATAAAAGACTTACCCTAACGAATTAAAAAATTGCTCCAAAAATCATCTCTCCTAAGCTCAAATTGAGTAACAATGGTGGAAATGAAAAATAGAAGGAAGAAACCCAAAAATATAGGTATTTCAGCCCAAAAAAAGGTTGTTGACCATGTGTTGACCATATTGACCGCGCATTGATTGTGGTCAACTTGCACCAAAATCATTCCAAACATATTTTTTAACCCTCGAAACTCATCTAGAACCTTACAAAAATCAATAGTGCAAATTATTTGTAAAACACATTTCGAAATCAATGGAATCGTCAAAAATTAAATATGAGATTTTCTTGACTCAGAATCTAATAAATTGCAATAAAACTAGTCAAAAACTCGAAAAGACCAAAATGCCCTTAGAACTCTTGAAAATATGACGATGTCTCTCCTAGGTCTAAAATCACCTCCTGAAACTAATGGAACGATAAAAAATCCAATCCAAGTATCCGAACTTGAGATGTTAACCAAAGCCAAACATTTTTTTATTTTTAACCAAACTTCCAACTCCGGCCCTCAAATCCACAAAATAACCTCATAACTGAAAGTGAAGGTGCTTCTAGACTAATTTTCACATTCTAGAACTAATAAAACTGACGAAATTCCATTCTGAGACTAGAAACTTCAAACGGTATCAAAACTCGCTTTTAGAACACTTTACCCTTCATAATTTAAAATCTACCACATCTTTCAACTTTTCAATGAAGAGTCAAAACTAATCACACCAATTAATCAAATAAGAATTAGGGCCACCAACGGAAGGTTAAAATGGTAATTTTCCAAAAAAAATCAAAAATTATTGTTAGGTCATTACATATGAGAAGAAGAACATGACAAATCTTTTATTCTTCTTACTACAGTTTAGGAAGACAAGTATAAAAGATTATATAGAAGTTTACGGAGTTTACACATATTATACATTAACCAACATGTAGTGTTTTAGTTTTCTTGTTCAAAGATTGTATTATACAATAGTTAGTTAATTAAGTTATTTTTACATTATATACTACTCTCTTCGTTTGAAATTAATTGAATTTTTTATGTTTTTTTCAAGATTCAAAGTAATTGAATTATTCAAAGTTCAAGATGACTATTTGAAATTTTTTCCATATTTGTCCTTTTATTTATTAATATTTTATATTTTTTAGAAGATAAATTACACTATATATTTATAATTTCACAAAGAGCAATAGCAGAAAGTATGGTGTAAATTTTGTCTTTGAATGTTTTTCTTAAGATGTATGCATTACCTCACAAATTCAATTAAAATAGAGCGAAGAGAGTATTAGTCAATTTTATAATCAAAGGTGTATTTTTTTTTAGGAAGATATATGTATTTTCTATGGAAAAAATGATAAAAAAATTTAAATGAAGATATATGTATTTTCTATGGGAAAAATGATTTTAAAAAAAATTAAGTTGTTTTAATAAGTACTTATAGATTTGAAGGAAGATAAAATATATCATTTGTAATATAAATTTATATGAAGTATTTTGAGATTCCTGGAACTAGTTTATATATTAAGCAATGTACATATTTTTGGGCCTTGACATTAGGGGCTAAAAGGCAAGGGAATCACCTGCCTTACCTAGAGCTAAAATGAGGACAGGGTGCTCATCTTCTCATAAATACTGCTCGTACTAGTTTTTCTTTTCTCTTGATAATGAAAAAATGTGAAGTTTCTGAGTTTCTTGCAAGTCATCTCAGCTGATACCATTCTCTAATTGCTGTTTGTAGTTGATGGAAGTGAAAAACACAAGTTGTACTCCATTGGGGTATGGGGAACCTCCTTGGATTTTTAAAGGCAGGCAAGTGTTGATCCATTTTTCTTACAAATTAGTATTAGTCTTGTGGATTTAAATAAGCCAACAATTTTAATGTTGCAGTGCTTTATACCAGCTTCATCTTGTCAAAGCAGAGACCGCTCGAGCTTTCATTCCCAAAGACTGCAGACTAGTTGAGGCATTTGGGTATCCATTTCTCGTTTACTAAGTTTTGTTTGGTAACACCAACTTTGCTTAATTTGTACTACTTTACTTGCAGATATACTCTTGGTGGGTTCTTTCTTGCTAGCTATGATGATAGTCCTGCCGGGATTTTCGACGAGGTTTCCTCTCGTGTATTATAGTTTTGTTTAGTAAACCAAGTGATTTGTTTGTATTATTAAAGTTGAATTATCTCATTCTATATTTGTCTGCTTTAATTTGTACAGGAGCATGATACAATAGATTAAAGACTACTGCTTTTTAGTTTATTTAATATTATTCTAATGCAAGTTGTTCAGCTTGTGGTGATTGCAGGACTAGTGTGGAATCCACCTACATCTTGTGCGTAAGTATTTACTCTTCGTCTGCTTACAAATAGCAATATATTATGAAGCAATTTTGGAATTACTGCTTCTAGTGAAAACTGAGTATGGCCTCAACCAAATCAATTTTGACTCCAATACCTTTGTTGTAACATGGCCTCGTTTGGGCTCCCGCCTCCCAGTCCATGCTCCAGTTGAGTTTGGGCATGAAGGGGGTGCTAGAGTCTATTAAAATCTCACATTGCTTAGGGAATGGATTGGTGGTCTGCCTATATGGACTTGGGCTATCCTTCTCTCATGAACTAGCTTTTGGGGTTGAGTTAAGCCTAAGTGTCATATCTTTACAATATTCTATTCAACTTTCTTTGACCATATTGGGTTTCCTTTTGTTGTTTTCTTTCTTGTCTTGAAATTTAAGGTCCTTCTCGTGTCTACTTTTTTTCCCTTCTCTTGTGGTTTTCCTTTTGTAGTTTCATTGAAGCTCCACATAGTAACTGCTTGATACTAATAATTTAGTTGTCACGAGTAAATCATTGAACAATAGGAAAAATTTAGGGATAATCCATGTAAACCTTGTTGCCAACGGTTTATGGTCCTACAAAACCTTGTTGCCAATGGTTTATGGTCTTATAAAATAATTAAGTTTCCTTCTATCTTGGAAGACAAAATTGAAAACCTGTAACCTCAGACAAGATATTAGAAGTATACATTTTGTATCATCACCAAGGAGTGGGATGATGAATATCGCCACTCTTAATCAGAGGTCTCGTATTTGAGCCCCGGAAATAAAGAGACTCTTAATACCCCTTGGTGAACCTTATGTTGTGCTATGTTTATTATTCGAGGCAGTCTGTTTGAGATACCAAATCGCTAAACCAAAAAATATTTGTGTATGCTAACAAATATATTTTTGTCAATAACAGATGGGCTGCCAGGGTGCTGGTGGGCAGTGATGAGGCATGCCTTCATGGACGGAAGGTAGGTAGAGGTCACTTTCTCATATACACCTGTACTCCCAACCTCAGTGTTAATTAGAATGACTTCTTTTTATCATTGGATTAAAAGAGTAATTTCTAGCATGAAGAGAAACCAATAAAGATACACTCACTAGACGTTCTTACTTAAAATCTTGTTTGCATCACTTATTTGATTTTTATATATTGCATTGTTTTGACATAGTCTTGATCATGTCTCCTGTGTAACAGATTGTAGGTCTTCCAAGCCAAGTTGCCAGGTTTTCAAAGGTACATCTGAGTTGGTTGATTGGATCTTCTGTTGTTGAACATTTGAGTCGTATTTTTGTCTATCAAGCATTCAACTTTCTTGGTCAACCTTACACAAAATGCTTTCAAATTACCTTACTCTTCTTAAACAAAGACGCTTTTCTGCCATTTGGCTATGAATTTCCTTTTTCCACAAGATATGCACATGGATTTTACCATGTTCTTCATAAAGGTATACAGAAATTGGGTGAAAATGTAGTTATGGAAAATATTTAGCCAATTACTCGGCTGATAAAAGGGCAAAAAAGGGCAAACCCAGTGCACTCGACTGATGTTTAATAAAAAGAAAAAGGATATATGTGGAGCTAAAACTCACTTTATTGACTTGCATGCAGAAAATTACAGCACTTCCACAGACACCGGAAAGTAAATCAAGCAGTTTTCTAAGCAGGATTGGCTTGAGGACATCTTCTAACTATAGAAATCACATGGATGTAAAAGTGACTGAAATTAAGAATCAGACAGCAATGAGTATCTGCAACATCAACTTTAATGCCACTGGTAATAAGATGACACTGCATTATTTTTTGATAGATTAAATTCATAGTCCAATTGTTGATGTCTGCAACTTCTGTTGTAGCAATAGTTGTGAAGTCTGATTCAGGACATGATCTAACTAGGTAGTTCCTTTATTCAATAGAATAAGCAATCAATTCCTCTGTTCTTGCATTGTAGCCTAACATGCGTTTGAATAAGCAATCAGTTCCTCTGTTCTTGCATTGTAGTCTGATATGCTCATCCCAATATCCTAATCATGAGAGGGAGTGTTTGTAAAATCTTGCAGTTAGAGTGTTTGGCCAGTAGCAGGTTATTTCACAAACTTCATCTAAAATATCATACTCATTTTAATATTTGGTGTATTACATCTCAAATATCATAGTGCGGAATCCATCTTCATCTGTGGAATCAATTCCTCTTGTAGCATAATAATGGTCACCCCAATATCAAATATCATACTCATTTTATCAATGTCTCAATGTCCATTGGGAATTGGCAGTTTTTCAGCAGGATTCTAAGGGATGGATGGGCCCATTTATCAAAATGTCACTCCCAAACTTCAGGTACTTGTTTCTATCGTGGTCCTCAGGTTGTTTACCCTTGAAGTAAATTTGGACTTGTAACTAGCAGTTCTGCTTTAAATTTCAGTGGGCGGACGAAGTACAATTCTAATCTCCTCAAGTACTCTTGCCAGATTGAGTGCAGGTCTGTGCTGCTTAGCCCAACCTGTTCATTGCCATAAATCTCATTCCTATGTCTACATTCTGCTAACATTCCATAGGTTGCTTGAGCAAGTGGAACTGCAACATCTTCTTGGCCTCTAATTGGCATTAGAACTCGTTGTGAGGGCTAGTGATTTGTGGGTTTTCACTTTGCATATATAGGGTAAGAGCAGTGCAACCAGCAAAAGTCTTGGGACCATCTGCATTGGATGCAGACAAGGAAAATTCATCTGAAGATCAGAGCTCAAATGTGGAATCAGTAAGCAGAGCGCCCACAGGGACCAAGAGAAATTTCAGCATATCCGTGATGCTGTCCAAGCCCATATTGGCTTTAGAATTTAATCATCTGAAAATGAGAGTTGAAGCTCCTACTACAGTTACCGCATCTTCCCAGAATACTATTTGACAAATCATTGATATCTTTTACATGCCTTGATGAGACTGCTGATCTTCTAATGTATGCGTGTTCATTTATAAAATGAATTACTTTTGTTCATTCCACTGTTGCTAGTAGAAAACTTGAAGCATATAATACTATCTCCCGCTTGTTAGCCATTTTCACCTCCTTCATGCTTATTTTGTCCGGTGATCTTGATCCTGCACACTATTTCTTTATTTGTCTTGGAAGAATATATAAGATGAACTTTGACATGTAAACTGACTTAACTTCCTAGTCGAATCAAACATCAGCTGCTTAAGAATTGGACAATACAATAATACTATTATTTCAATTAACAGACAAGTACAAAGGCATGCTTGTATATTAATAACTCTTGAATTGTTAATATCACAGTTTGCTAGTATTAATTATACTAAGACAGTTAGGTCTGCAGTTTCTTATGTACATCAAAATAGCCTAATTGGAATATATAATCATGGCCACAACCAATGGACAGTTGAAGGTTAACTATAGCTACATCTCATAGCAGCTTCCTCTTCAGGTTGCCATTGCCAATGCTGGCATCACCAATTTCAGGGGAGTTATCGACTTCTGAAGCTTTAAGTAATACCTTGCCTCGGTTCCTTGACAATTTCTTGACCCAAGTGATATGTAATATTCGTTGAGAATCATCCATCACAACTGGTTTCTTAGCTTCTGTGAAGACTGGATTCATTGATATGTCTCTTTTTGGTTTATTAGCTCCACTAAGGACTGGAGTATTCGATATTTCCCTGCTTGGCATCAGCTCTTCTCCTTCTGGTACTGTATTCTTCATCAGCTGTGTGCACAACGGCATTTGGTTATAATGTTAAACAGAGAAGCAAAAGTAATGTGCAATTATATGATAAGTTCATCAATTACTCTTGCAGCAAAGAAACAATCTGGAGTCTTGCACATGTATATCACAAAAAAGGCTGGGAGGGACCCTGTTCATCAAGTAGGCGCTTGGACATAGCTTTTGTTGATACTGGAAAAAACTAATGTTTGAACATGCATTTCACTTGAAAAAAGTTGTGAAGGTTTGTGAGTGGGAAAAAAACTTGAAAAAACTCTCTGGAAAAGCTAAGTAAAAAATCATTCAAATGTATAAATAATATATTGAAATTTTTGTTTTAAGAAAAGTTAAAATCATTCATGTCCAAACAAGCCGATACCTAATATGGACAGAACTATGACTTAGATATACTGTAGAAATTTCCTACCTCCCAATCAGCAAAATCCAATCTGAAGACAAAGTGACTGTATTTAACTTCACCAGACTTAACTAAATTGGCATCTAGGACCATTCCTTGGAGCTGAAAAAAGAACATTAGAAAGGAAAAAACACACTATAGCAAGAAAGACTAGGACATACATAAATTGAGCAGAAAACAAAAGATTCAGAAAGTTATCTTACAAAGAAAGTGAGATCCATTTTCATCCACATGTATGACAACCCGTCCATCTTTCACTAGAAAAGATAGAGTAAATAAATTCTCAACACTTTGTGCAAAGGATTTTCTGTTCGTTATGAGATTCTCAAGCTTAACTCTCTTCTTCTTCCTTAGGATCTGAAACATGGTTGACATGTTGTTGTCTGTATCTGTTTTCGCCACTGTGCTAACATCAAGCTGTAATACAAGGCAGAATACATAATTGTGTTGTGTTGAAAAGTTGTAGTATCAATCAGATACACTGAATCCAAACTCAAGCAGCCCTTTAATGCTCTAGTAAGCAAGCAACTACGCCCCAGTCACAAACAAGTTATGCTCTAGTAAACAAATTGACAAATTTAGTCCATGAAAGCTGTAGAAAATAGTTCATATTATATATTCAAGCCTACAAATAAAAGTCATGTATACATGGCACCGTTTCTTTGGGGGAAAAGAGTTAAATCTGCTGACAATACTTATCAATTTCAGTTTCACAGTATAATAGACAAGATGGTTGTTTCTTCCATTAGCACTAGAATGAACAAAGAAAATATCCTCTTTACAAATGGGGAATTCAGCCAAGTTTAGATTTTACTTTCAAGAAACAAGATCAAGTTTACAGATCACATGAATTCAGAAACATGAGAACTAAATTTCTGTGCAACAATGCCAAAATTTATAAGACAAATACTTTGAATCAAAATTGAACAGAGTAACGGAATTTGCTAAATGCACTATGCATCAGTATTCAAAACACACTCAACTCTTACATGCACACTTTTGCAATGGTAACTGCACAGTAACACAACATGAGAAAGACCATACCTCCTTTGGTTGAGCATGCAAATAAACCTTTGTGCGTTGTTTACGTGTAGTATACTTGCGTTGCTTAACTTCACAGTTCATGGGTCCAATCCTTCAGATATAGCAACAAAGAAAGCAGATAAAAATACAAGAACAAATGTCCAACGCACCAACTGAATAGCGAGCATTATGAAGTAAGAAAGGTTGCCAAAACAAAACTTACATGGTCTGACATCCTCTTCCATTACTAAAAATTGGTGAAACAGCAAACCCAAATTTCTTCCAACCTAATGTATTTGCATTTGGAGAGAGTCCTTTTTCATGTTTAGCACTTCGCATCCCAAAGACATCAAGTAAAGAGGAAATGAATATATAAGGTGTAACATCATCAGCAGAATGTGATCTAACTGAAGCCAACAAAGTTCTAGTGAGATCAAACAATGCCTCTGCGTCAGCAACTTGCTCTCTTGGCTTTTTGACTAGCAATCAAACACAAGGATAAATAAAATCAATATTTTTTTATCATTAATGAGAGATAAAGCAAAATTTCATTAAGAATGTTCAATTCAGCCTTCTAAAATTGGAAAATGTACAAACTCTAGCAGTCTAGCTTTAGAGGTTTAATGCATTTTCAAGGATGCAACATTAAACAAGATAGTAGAACCAAACATTTCTTCCAATATAACCATAATCTACTAGAATAAAAGTAAAGCACTTATTTACCTCCAGAGGTATGGTCTGCATACACTCTACTTTTTTAGACCATGGGATATGTAGTTGTTATAATAACCGTAGGATACTTAACTTCTTCAAGAAAGTCGATGATTTCATCAAACATGTAACTTTATTAAAAATCAGTGTATTTCTTCTTGTGCTTAAGAAGATTCAAGCACATATGCAAAATCTTGTAAAAACACAACCTAAAGATAATACCTTTAACATCTAAATACTATCATACTCAAGATTAAAGAACAAAAAACTCATCCATAGTCATACCATAATAAAAAAAAGTAGAAAAATACCTTCATTATGAGAGTTTTCAATTTCTTTCATAATTTCCTTGAACTTCTCCGAATCAACACTTCCAATATCATCTTTACCCTCTGGATAGTACATCAAAAAACAACAAAGAAAACATCTTTTTTTAACAAAATAGCACGAAAAAACAGAGAGACCAAAAAAATAAAAGAAAACACGTCTTTCCCCAATAATTACCACAAATACTGATTTGTATTGCAGAGTATTTGCAACGAACTACTCTTGCTTGAGATATGGGTTGCTCAGTGAAACCGTTCCTCTTGATTTTTCTCAATCATATTTTTTAAATTATTTTTTGGGCTAACTGGATCAATAAAAGTGCATCTTCTTTTTAAAGGGGAAACAAGAAGGTTTTTTTTTGGAACAGTCACAAAAAATGGGGGGAGTACTTCCCGCTTGTTTGAATGTCTACTAGGGATGTGCATCGGTCGGTTCGGTTCGATTTTGTACATTATCGGTTCGGTTTATTGATTTTTGGTTTTTAAATATGCTAACCCAATAACAAATCAATAAGATAATTTTTATCGGTTTATCGGTTTTATGTCCTTAACGGTTCGGTTTTCGGTTTACCCGATAAGAACGATAATGAGATTTACATTAATAAAAACAAATAAAAGAAGACTATGTTTACAAACTTGCAAAAGCTATAATTAGTTCATTACAAACTAAAATTAAAGTTAAAATCAAATTATCCAATAATCTTGAATATCCATTAGATGATCAACAAAATTATCACCAAGTTCCTAACCAAGATAGCCACAAAACCTGAAAGAAAAAGACAACCATCACTGCATCAGTTTAATTGACTAATGACTATTACTTTAGCATTTCTATGTTTAATTACATAATACTTTGGCCCTCTATAGTCATATTCTAATTTATTTTCAAGCAAAATCAACTTAAAGTAACTTACAGTTACAAGGGCTTATCAAATGTCCAAATTCAAGGGCAAAAAGAAGAGTTTCACTCCATA
>JBCEWC010019121.1:0-11590 GCA_038996855.1 Solanum aculeatissimum
TTCTATACACTCGCTCATCTTAAGCGTTAGACAAAATATAGCCCTTCAATCTGAAATTTAATCACATCTAAAAATTGATACTCATTTGACCAAGTCATATCATGTCCTATATCCATAGTACTAGTACACGTGAAATGCGGGGTGTTACAATGAAAAACCAACCAAACCAACCGAACAAAACCAATTTTTATCATTTTCAATAAAATTGTGTACTTTTATTTAAGTTTATAACCATCCCGAATAATTGGGATGACCTTTTTAGTTTATAAAAAAACTTTAAATATTCCTGAACCGAACCGAATATTTTTACATGTATATAAATACATTTTATATATTAACATGTTAAATTCAATATATAAATATATTTAATAAATATTTTCAAATATAAATATAACCTAGTTCCTAGGCCTCTAATGATTGGACGATTTTGGGTCTTTGCCTTTTAATTAGATTTTAATTGAGTAGGTTTCAAATTAAAAGATACTATATAGAAACTCCATCAAAACAATATGATAAATCCTATGTAAATATTCCTATGTAAAATGTTAGATGAAATAATATGGCAAGAAGATTTTACATTCTTTTGGTGAATTAAAGTGTTTCTTCAAAAACATATTTACAAAAAATATTTTAATAATAATGTATTTTGAATTAAAAATAAAAAAATTTAAAAAATTAACTGAACTGTACCGATTCTGAAGAGAAATCGATATGACTGGGACGGTTTTAAAAATTATAATTTTGGTTATACATTATAAAATACCCGAAAAGTAGGGATGATATAATTTTAACAAAATTATCGACTGAACCATCCCATTGACACCCCTATCCACACCATTAAGCAACTCCATCGTGAGACCTAAGAGGGAAGCAACAAGAGGTCTCAACAAGAGGGAAACTATAGTGGGGCCTGATACAGAACAAGGGAGCATTATGACATGCCCCAACAATGGTTTCAATAGGGTTGGTCCAGCCAACCATTCGGGCTCCACTCCAGACTTTAGAGGGTAACCAATAACATCGAGGCACATTAGGCCAAGGTGGACCTCCTTTTAATCTAGGGCCTAGGGCGAGAGATACAACACTAGCAACATCATGTCAAGGAGGTCCTAACTTGGGACAGAGTTCGAGGGGTCCAGATTCACTCCTTACCTACTATGGTTGGGTTATTACCAATCGTTCTGCTCAAGGTTACTATGATTGCAGTAGGCTTGATCACTACTCCCAATAGTGCCCTCTTTGACCACGCCCATTCTATACCTCCAAATTGAGGTATAAGCAGTCATTGTCAAGATATAGTACCTAACAAAGTTTAGGGTCGAATTCCATGAGGAATAAGGTTAGACTTGGAGAAATTATAGTAATTTGATTGAACTAATCAACTTACTTTCCCAAAGAGGGGGGGTGTAAAATTGTAATAATTAAACCTAGACTACAACAATCAATCAAGTGGAATGTTGTGAAATCAGTGAGAAAAGTAACTAGGGTATTGTATTTCCCATAATTTCCTAACTCAGTATAACCAGATAATCGTAACCTTTTATAGTGTGTAGCATGCAGAACTGGTAAGTTATGTTCACCTAACCCTTTGATCCAGATGAGAGGAAAATTTCACTATGTGATTTGATTCATTCCCGTAGTGTGACATTACTAACCCTTACCTGGGTCCCAGTACAACCATCCCTTGATCCGTTCAAGTTGATTAGATAAGAGTGCTCATATAAAATCCTATTAATTATCCCTTATCTCATTCATTACCACCTTGATCCAGCAAGTAAGAATTAGGTGAGTTCTAACATTGAAATCACGACTCGTACAGATAAGGTTACAGGTTGTATGTGGAATAACGTCTCGTACTTGGGCTTCGTAGTCTGCAATGCACAAAAGCTACCTTCCATATACGTACTAACCCTATGGGTTGTCTTACAACTTATGACCTATAAGGAGTCTAGTCTATTAATTCTTCATCAATTCGTCAAAACTTTGATCCTCAAGGTACGATCTTATCCACGACCCATCACCTGACTTATGGATGCAAGAACCATCGTCTGATAACAATTCAACACTTTAACATATTTTTTTATCTTCAACATATGAACACACATAGGAATGGTAAAAGAATCTATAGCTTGTCTGACAACTTGTAGCTTCAGTATCTGAAAATCACCCATCGCTATATCTGAGCTACGAGCTGTGGAATGAACTATGACTCGTAAGAGGCCTCATAAATCCTCAAAAATAAGCAATATGTAGAACTTTTCCCAAAAGCATCTTGATTCCTGTAATCCTATAAAGAGAACACAAAAAAACACCAAACCTACTAACATCGCTTTGAGAATGCACAAAATCCTAAGTTTAAAGAATCAAAAGTGATGTATTTTGGCAGCACATCAATACTCTCAACTTAAAATTGTTGCTTGTCCTCAAGCGTTGGACTCAATCTACATAAGCAATATAGCAACACAAAGACCTCAATCTAATGGAATACATCATCTCATAATCAATCTCAGACACCCAATCAAACTCAACAGTGGATATATCAGACACTCATCAAACAAACTCATGTAGATCAAGATACGATAGTGTAACTATAACAAGTAAGCCAATGTTCAAAACCAACCATCACCGAGATAGGCTATAATCAACAATGTAATTCAAGTGCCCTCACAAAAAGAAGTCTCATATCTCACTCATGATAGAATGTTCATAGTCAATGCTCAGGACTGACAAACACTCACGCTCACAAAAGATATTCAAATATTGTATACAATACCATAAGCTTGCCCCTATATTCATGATTATGACCTTTGACTACTTGGACTAGGATCACTATAAGACTTTTTTAGCTTGTAAGGCAGGCTCAGGGGGCTTTGGTATGGCATTTTGGAACATAGTGACTAATGATCCTTCTTGATACTGCGTTATTTCATACTTTTTCCCTACCAACATTAATATTTTTACTCATTAATCCCCTTTTTCTTTTTCAACACTTTTGGGTGCCTTATGCTAGTTTGCAACTTATTACCTCTTATTCTTCACAAGTCCTTTTCTTTTCAGCTCATACTTTAGGCATCTTATTCATTTTTCTCGCACCCGTTTCACATTTTATCCTTTTTCATCATATTCTTATGTTTTTTTCCCATTTGGTGTGATTTCTTTGTAGCATCCACTCTCAACTTAGGCTTTTGGCCTGAGTTGAGGTGCACAATATTCAACCTTTAAACCAGAGAACTTTTGGTAGCCACCCTCAACTTAGGCTTTTATCCTGAGTCGAGGTACACAATATCCAAGGAAGGACTAGGGCCAATTTCAGGTTTTCACAAACAAAAAAGTTTGGTTACTCAGGTATTTACAAAGAAAGGGTATATGTAAGGCTCAAACATTAGGAACAAGGGATACATGATGCATTTGGTTGGTCAATTTAGGCTAAGTGAACTAATATGAACAACGACCTAAGATCCTTTCCTAACCAACTAACCTACAATCATAATCTGAGTAACAAGGCAAGTTCTAGATTGAAACACAGTATAAGAATCATATAATAAAGCTCACACCCACTTGACACTGAATACAATGTCAATACAGACTCTATGATCATGCTTTAATCACAATTAAGCCTTAACTCTTCAGAACAAACATTATCAATATCATTCAATTTCACATTGTTGTTGTCAAAACTAACTAACAACATATCATAAAAAATTGAGAAGTATCATTCTTCAACAAAGCTAATATATGTCATAGATATCAATACAATACGCTACTAATACTACTTACACATCCTAAATATGCCAATTCAATAGAAAATAATTGTCCTTAGGGAAAGAACACAAACAAAAAAAATCCACAGACTCAAAAATTAGGATATTTATAGGTCTTGGTTACTCAGACTTCACCGAAGCCTATAACTACCTACACCCCTTCAAAAAATCATTTGTATTGTCCTCAATGCAATAAAATATAGAAAAAGTAAAGTGTAGGGATCAAAAAGGAACATACCTGGGCGCCTAAGCACCGGTATGTGTTTGTACATCACCACCCTCAACCTGTTGTGTGGTCTCCTTAGTGTTTATTATAGGTTTGGAGGGTACATCACACCTCACCATCTCCTACACTCGCGCCTGCTGCACCATCTCATCTAGAATTGAGGCTCGTATGATAGTCATTACATGCTCCCTCTCTAACATCTCCACCTCTTGCCTCACCGCATTAGGATCATCACTTTCAAGTTGGGGCCTCTTTCCAAAGGCACGGGCTAGCAGTAACTCACCATCAAATAAATTAACCACCTCCTGAGTAGTCATCTCAGACATGAGAAGCATAAGAGGTGATGCCAATGTTGTTCTCATCTCAGTAAGGAGTTGTTGGATCTCCATACGAATAGCTGTCATATCAGGAGTCTGGGTCAAACTGCTCTACTTGCCTCTCTGCATCAAAATTCCTTCTACGTCACCGTTCTGATGTGATCTTGAGGTCCTGAGTTCTGCAACAATAAGTGATCTCCATGGCAGTTTGGCGATACGTGAAACATATTTGGCGACATCGATTCTGATCACCTTCTTGGCTTGGGCTTGAGACTTGGTTGCTGGATTGTCAGGCGATCTCTCTATGGGAGATGCGCTTACTGAGTTGGTGATGGTTCTTTTGTCCGCCTTTTTGACACTTTTGCTCCTTTTCTAAGTTTCATCAAGTGTTGGCGTCTCACACTCTTTTAGCTCTAATCCTGACATATCATAAGCACATTAATCAATATTTAAAACAAAATAGCAAATTATGGAAAATAATTCTTTGCATTCTATGCCAAAAATGAGTCCAAGATATGGGTGCATCACTCTCGAAAACATCTATACAGACATGGATTGTTGTAAATCTTTACTCAATAGTAACCGTAACATGCACCTATGTGCGCTCCTTAGAATCTAAAATGGCCTTGCAAATCCAATGTCGTATTTGTTGTAGAAATTGAGTCAACTGGGACTCAATGCAAACTTGTCACTGTACTAGAGCCTGAATCAACTCTGCAGACATATATACCATGCTTGCAAAAGAGGGATGTGTAGGCACAACATCTGGTACAGAAGTAGAAGTACTAGTGGACTACATCTCTATATCAACACTTGTTTTAGGGGACCCCTCTGTCTCTAGAACAACAATAGTAGATAAAGAAGGCTTAGGTTGTGGTGCCTTGGCAAACATCTTGGGTAGTCGAACAAGAGGATGTGGTTCTCTCTGGAAGGCTACAAGATTATCATTAGCCTTTATCAGGCTGGTATGTAGGGTCCTCTGAACCTCGATCATAGTGTCCACGGTGTGTAGAATCTCCACCCTCACCACTATACATAGTCGGTATATCAGACATGGAAAATAAATGGTGGTGGACCTTTACATGGCCCTCTTATAGATCTCCTCTACTATCAAGCAGGCCTAATCAATATCATAGCCAGCAATGATGCTGGAAACCAAAATTGCTTGGTTTGGTGTCAAAGTATTATTTGTCTGAGTAGGTCGGATCCATGAATGCACTATAACCCACCAAAACGTATCGGTGAAGTTGAGTGAAGCCTTCACTATCACCGCTGAAGTCGAGATCCAGTCAGGGTCCTGACCCTACTCAACTATATGCTCGGTGATCTATCTTACCAGTATGACCTTCTGAATTACATCTCTCATCAACCTCCAATCTCTGGTCTACCCCAACTTGTAATTGTACTCAGCTGTAGAAATAAGGGCCTGATACTCTAGACCGAATAAAAATTAATTAAGGGTGGTCTCAGATATATCAATAGGAACTCCTCGCATCATTGTCTATGTAATGCGGGGCTGCACAAGGAACCTCTGCCCTTTCGGGGTTGACTCCATGATGGTAGCAACATATGATACGTAGAACTCATGAACAAGCATCGGGGAGTACTTCCCTGATAGGGCTTCTAACCACTCTAATCTGTAACAGGATATAGTTTCCCAGAGCCCAAGGGCACTATCAAGCCTAGATGTGATGATGCGTGGCTTATCGAATATAGTACAAGCCTGTCGACCCCATTCATCCTATTGGATATCATCTTGTATATGCGTTGCATACCCCGAACACGCCATCTACTCGTCAATGTATTTAGAGGTTTTGGGGCGGACTCCATAGCCTCAAAACTTGACTCATCACTCAAATGGGAGCCATTACCCTCTCTAGATCCTGAATCGGACCCCTCTTGGGAGTCCGTCATCTGTACGGAGCTGCTCTACTGGGCACCGCCTTCCTCAAATTGGGGAGGTCAGGTAACTATGGCCAGTGTCTAGGCCAACACTGTTTGGCTGGTTATCTCCCGTGTATGTCATCGCTTAACGACCTCATCTGGCTAGACGTCAAGAACCTATAATGAACCACTGGCCTCAAAATCTCTGGGATCATTGTAGAGTCGATTCCACATGGCCATTATGTCATCACATTTGGGATGAGGAGCCATAGTACCTGAAATACACAAACAAAGCATACATGAGTCCTATGAACACAAAAAAGAAAATAAAAAAGGTTACAAAAATAAGTCACAAAAGGACCTACGAAGGCTTGCCTACGGGATGTAGAAGGCCTTCGTAGGAGACAAGGAATAGTGATTGTAGTTACTGGAAATGCTCTTACGAGACCAGTCATGGCTCATATAATTGACTATGGGCCATAGACTGGGTCGTAAGTACAATGCTAGACTTTTATTCCTTTAGGTAAGGGACCTACGAACCTTACTTACGGGTTGTAGTATGGGTTATGACCCATAAGTGGATTCATCTGATGACATCCCAGAAAACCAAATTGCTAGCATCAACTTAAGAGGGGCAACTATGGTCCATAGACTAACCTATGAGTCATAGAATACCCTCGTGTTGTTGAAAAATAGAAACTCAAGTTTTCTAAGATCACCATTATGGTTCCATTAGTCAATGCACAACCAAGCATCTCAACTAAATCCTAGTCAAGCTAATTTTAATAATTTTCTAAGCATGATGACTAGGTTACAACAACAGGGTACATAAATTCAAACAACATCGAAACAATGGCACTCAAAACCAAGTAAACAAATTCAATACATAGTCCATGCATTTTGGAATCATCCCATAACATAAGCATGCACAAATTACCACTAGTTTATCCAAATTCAAAACATGTACAATCCCATCAACCACCAATCCACTCAGATACATGTAAACTATTAGACAACCACCATTTAATCATTCATACCACAGGTGTATTACATGACAAACTAGATTTCATGCACTTTCTTATAAATTTTTACTAAGATAAATAAATTTAACTCAGTCAACAAGGTATTTCACGAGTTTAAACAATGATTCTCACAGGCATATACATGGTTCAAGCTCAACACAAGCAATCAAAAAGAGCCCAACACATGAAATACTTCATTTACAGGCACAACAACTATTAGGGTGAGAAAATCAAGAAAGTATTTTCAATAATGTCTCGACCACTACACAGGTTTCCAGCCAAAAATTAAAATTACAAGATGAGAACATATCAGAATAGTGATTAGGAGGTCGAGAATTAGCAAGAAAAATTAGAAAGAGTAAATCCCTAGGTATGCCAAACTCATAGTTGGTTGGCCAAAAATTAGCCAGACTTTGGCCAGAAAGTATGGTGTGGAGGTCCGCGATGATCAGTCGTGGGGAAGAAGAAAAGGGTCTTGGTATTTTTGGGAAATAATTGGGAAAGTGAGGGGTAATTGATTTTACCCCTGTTTTATTCATCTGGGTGGGCAAGGTTTAAGTGGGGTCTTAACCCTACGAAACCCCAATTATAGGTCGTAAGAAGTTCTACAACTCATAATATCTAGTTTCGTAGTTTTAGAATCCTAGTTTTCAGGCCTTGGCTTTACGAATCTACCTATGGGGCATATAATAACATAAGACATGTAAGGTGGTCTCATAAGTGCACCCCAACACTTAGAAAGTTTAAAATCTTACCTATTGTCCATGAGCCCCATTCACGATCCATAGTTTAATCTATAGGCCATAAAATTGTCTCGTGAACTAGAGTACACAAAACTTTGCTCACTGGAAAAGTTCTACGAGTCAGTATACGTGTCGTGGTGTAAACCACGACCCATTGAACCAGTCATAGAACTAACCTTTCTTTTTTTTTTGCTCTGGTTTATTGCCTTACCCTATTCCTGCACATATACTCAATCAAGCAAACTGTTACCCTATAGTTTCCCCATCTGTGAGTTCAACATTACAACCAGAAACAAGAAAAATAAATTACCTATGAGTCCACAAAGTAAAAATAAACACAACCACACAAAAATTACAAAAATTATCTTGGGTTGCCTCCAAAGCAGCGCCTAATTTATTGTCGCGGCATGACATAGGTTATTTGGTTACTCATACTTCACCAAGTGCCCATAATTTCATCTTTAACTCATCAGGTCTCTTCATAGACTAACAGATATTAAAGACCACTTCTTCGTTGTTTAATCTAAACATGAGTTTACCCAACTCCATATCTACTAGTACTCACCCAGTGTCTAGGGAAGGTCTTTCCAAGATGATTGGGACTTTGAAGTCGACTTTGTAATCCAGAATCATGAAGTCTACAGAGAATATAAAGTTTTACACTTTGACAAGAACGTCATATATTATCCGCACAGGCTTCTTCACTATCCTGTCAGCCATCAATACCCACATACTTATTGGCGTAGGGGCTTCCAAGCCTAACTTCTTGAACACTGCAAGAGGCATTAGATTGATACTGGAGCATAAATCTTATAATGCCTTTGCAAAGTTGACATATCTAATGGTGCAGGGTATGGTGAATGCTCCGGGGTCCTATTTCTTCTACACTAAGGACCTTGTTGCAATAGCATTGCAACACTGAAGATCTTATGGCAGCGCTTAGCTCACTTCCCTCTTTTTTGTCACCAGGTTCTTTATAAACTTAGCATACCCAGGCATTCGCTCCAATGTCTCTATGAGGGAATATTGATAGTGAGCTGCCTCAACATGGATATGAAATATTGAAACTTACCATCCTTCTCCTTCTTCTTGAGTTTGTGAGGGAAAGGTGATGAAGGTCTAGGTATGGCTTTTAACTTCCTTGGTATCACTGCTTCATTGCTCATCTCATCCTTGGCTTTTTCATCCCCATTCTCCATATCCTTACTCTCTACCATATCCTCATGAACCTCAACATCATCTATAACATTGGTGGGTCAATCATTTCCTTACCACCTAGTGTAGTCACAACCATGCACTATCCATCATTTTTTGGATTTTGCATTGTGTTGCTTGGAAATGTACCTTTCTGACACTAGTTCAACTGTATGGACATTTGACAAAATTATCGCTTCAGCTGCTTAATATCCACAAACTATGACTTGATCTTCTGACTAATGCCCAATATCTCAGCCTTCATTCCCTTTAAAGTCTCATCTAAGCGTCATCCTTCTTCAACAATTAATCAAACATCTCCTCAATCCTCGAACTAGTAGCCCTAAATTCACAATTATGTGGTGGAACATATGGACCATTTATGTACCCATCTCTACGACCCCAATTGCCATCTCTGTCTTATCCCCTATTCATTTCATAGTAACTGCCCCAGTTGTTGTCCCTGAAAGCATTACCTCTGCTAAAGTTCTTACCTTGATACCCTTGACATTGGCACTAATAGTCCTGGTTTGACCCTTGGGTGTTGGTCCAAAAACCCCTCATCTAATCAGTCACAAAACATGAGTCCTCCTCATAATATGGATCCTCATACATAGGTGCACGCAGTGGCTAGTGACTAACTCCATTCACTCTTTCTTGACTTTGCTTTATCAAAAATTCCACATTAGTGCTAATATGAGCCAGCTCCTACATCATATATTTGTTGATCTTAGTCTGCTCTAGATTTATGCTCACAATGAAAGAGCTCTTAGTAGTAAATTTATCGCTCGAGCCCCATGCACGACTAGTCTTCGCCACTTTCTCTAGTCATTCTGCTACAATCGGAAAAGTGCAATCTAAGAATGAGCCTCATGTTATGGTTTAGCCACAGATTTGCAATCATCATCTAAGGCCCCATAGAAGATTTCCACTAAGGAGTATTCAATGATCTTGTGGTTTGGAACACTCCTCAAATACTTTGTGAATCTATACTATGTTTGCTGATAGAATCACCAGGCAATTGCTTGAAGTTGTTGATCTGGTCCTTCAACTTCTTCGACTTGGGAAAAAATCTCTCTAAAAAGGCTTTCTAAATTTCAACCCATGTAGTGATAGAGCCCTGTGAAAGTTCAGATAACCATATTGTCGCCTCACCTGTAAGAGATAATTGGAATACATGGAGCCCAATAGCATCCATGGAAAAATTAAGGTTTTCCATCGTACTCTTACAGCCGAAGACAACATTATGTAAATGATTGCATGGATCCTCTTATGGTAGACCCGTGAAAAATTCTCTATTCTACAACATCTGTAACAACCCACTTGATACAACAAACATGGTATCCTTTGGTAAAAGAGGTAACACAATCACTCCTGTGACATCCACCGCCATAGGGTCAAGCCTTTATTGATTCTATGTATTAGCAGCAGCTTGAAGATCTTGGTGCTTGTTGATCTACACCCTTAAGTGGTGGTGGTTCATCATTATTCATATTACGTACAAGATTTGTCGCATTGTTTGTATTTTCCTAGGTAAGTCTTCATAATATTTTCTGAATCTCTAGGTCAAATGGAGTCAAGGGAGTGCCTCTACTGTGAGTACTGGGCATACACTACACTTGTATGCTTAAAAAAACAATAGAACACATAAAATAAGGAAAATAAGAATTAATTCACAAATCACCCTAATTAAGAATTAATAAGGAAAATAAGAATTAATTCACATTTCATGCATCATGGCATGGCATATTGTTATACTACTCTTTGGCTACGTGCATTCCTTTCGTATACTTGTCCCCTTGACATGTTGCTTGGTCAAACTATACTTGTCATATGCATTGCATGCCAACATACTTAGTGCTTAATTGTGCTAACCTATATTCTTGTCTATATGTTCTAACCATGTAGGGACCGAGGGTGATCTATATATTCTACCGGACAACATTTGATATCTTGTTGAAGATTTTATAGTGGTGAGCTCGCTTGTTCAAGGGAAATAATCACCGTCTATCTACCACTTTACTTTTATGTATTACTTTATATTGACTTGAGGGTGAGCCTCAAACTTGTCGAGGCCCCGCTCATCTATGTAGAGGCATTGTTAGACAAACCTATACTTTTGTACATTTGACTTGTATGTTGGATATTTGGCTATGAATATGATGCTATTTCCCTTGATTTATGACTTATGTCCTCTTGTTATGATATTGACTAGAATGTTGAGTATTGTGAATGACTATGTGCTAAGTGTATGCATGCTCATCCCATCCCCGATATTGTCCCCATAGCTTGAGTCCCAAGTCCCCAATTCCTTAGAACTTACTTGCTATGTGTTTAGTTTCCGCGCTTCTGAACCGATGATGTGCGTAATGATGCTATGATGGCTTGATCGAGGGTCTTCGGGTCCTCTTTCTCCATGTCACATCTAGGCCCCCTATCCGAG
>JBCEWC010019122.1:0-11589 GCA_038996855.1 Solanum aculeatissimum
GCCAACCAGTTGTCTAGTGATATTAAAGCTACTCTTCTAATGGACAAAGCTGGAATGGCAAATTTCAGAAGAAGGAAAATCAAAAGGATAAAGAAACCACCTTGACTTGATGTTGGTATCCTTTATAATTTTCACGGGAGATTCATAACTTTCTTGAAAATTTAATTATGTGATTTTTATTTCATCTATGTAAAGGGAGAGTCTCCCTTGTTTATAGCTTTCCTAGTTAGTATGCATGAAGTAGAGTCCTCTATTAGGCATATAGTTACTAGGTTTGCATCTTGTATAGAATAGAGATAAGTTGGCTAACTGTAGACGGTTCAATGACTTGTCTACCATCTTAGGCGGAGGTCAGGTCATGCCCCCCTCTTTTTTGTATTTTATTATTATTTATAACAAAGCTTGGGGGTGTCGCTCAACTCCTGGCCATTCAAGAGGGTGGGGACCTCTTGGCATAGGTCTGTTCCCTAATTTTAAAAAAAAAACTCTCTCCATTGCACTTTAAAATTTCTTAAAATCTCTTGACCTCTATTGTTGGAAGCTTGAAGAAAGTTGGGGAATATCAACATGCTTGCTTAATTCTTCAATTCCTTTGGTCAATTGTAAGATATGTGGGTTTCTTTCATTGATTCCCTTTCATCCATGAAGACCCAAGAACCCTCCTCTTTAAATTTGATCTTTAGGTATTAATTACGGTTGGGTTCTTTAAATTTTGAAGTATTTAGTTGATTGGGATTATGTGTTATAGAAATTAGGTGATTTAAATTGGTTTGAGTTTGAATTTCATGAAGGTTTAAAGGTTTGATGAGGACCAAGTTATGCATGTCCCTTGTACTATTAATTTATGCATGGGTATTATCTAAATAATGTTTTAAAGGTGAATTTGTAACGACCCAAATTTTTTTAAAAACTCCTTATGGTTGGTCTTGTATGATGTTTTACTGTTTATGGTTGAGTTTTGGTAGCCACGGGTTGAGTTTAAGTGGCCGAAGACAAAACGGATCATTTGGTGGCCTAGAGAGGCTGTTTGGACAGTGAGCTTTGAGGTAATATAACTTTTGATGCAGGTTGAACAGTGTGAGATTTTACATATTAAACTGAATCTCTTTGAGTTATCTTCGTAACCCAGCAGGTTTTACTCGATTCACAGTTCGTAAGAGGAAGTTATGGCCAAAATAGTGAGACTGTTCAAAATTCGGAAGACATTAAAAATAGGCCCTGAAAATGGCCCAAGGCAAGGACCACAGACTGTGTGAGGGTCCATTCCATGGTCCAGTGAGCTTGAGGTGTCAAGGACCCACCCCATGAACCAAGTCATGGCTCATGGACCACCCCATAGTCCTTGAGACCTCAAACGGTCTGTGTGGGTGGCCATTGAGTTGGGCAGCGAGCTTTCCAACTTGTGGGGTTGATTCTTGGCCACATTTTAGCTCCACGGACCGGTACACGGTCCGTATGAAGACAAATGGCCCGTGAACCCCCTCGTCAAGGGGTCCAGAAAGTCCTCCGAGAGTTCACATTGAAAATTTAGCTAAGGCTTGGTAGACAGTGGGTTGTACGACCAGTGTGCTGTTAGACGGCCAATACAGCTCCACCATTTGACACTGTGTGATGGTTAAATGTCCGTTTCAAGGATTTAAGATATGTGAGATTTGATTCAAGGATTTTCTTCCATCCTTGAAGACCCAAGAATCCTAACCTTTAAATTTTGATTTTCAATTTCTTCAAGTTATGGGTTCTTCAATTATTTATGTAGTTTAGTGTTGAGAATTATGTGTTGTAGTATTTAGGTAAATTAAGCATGTTTTAAGGTTGAATTTTATGAATGTTCATGGAAACTCTTGAAGAATCAAATTGCATGTCCCTTTATGATTTAACTATGCATGGGTAAATTGCATTATGCTTTAATTATGGATTTTCACATGATTTATGATGAATTACCTTTAAAATTGTGAAATAAGTTTGAATTCCATTACCCATATTCTTGTTCCTCATTCCTGGCATATGCATGGATTATTGTTATGTCGAAACTCTTGATAAAACTCTTGACATGATTTGCTATGTAAGGCTTGGGTTCACATAGTCTCTCCGTTATAGCTCTTTGAGAAAATTGGGTGCTTGCACCAACCATGACATGTTTTGAATTCTTGATATGATAAGCTATGTAGATGATCTACTCTATTTGCATTGACATGGAATGATCATGAAATGTTTTGGAAACTCTTGATGGCCCTTGGCCTAACTTAAGTATGATTTGATCGATGGTTTTATTTTGACTAATGATGCATGCTTTGAAAATGAATGTAATCCTTTCTATTTTGAAGTTTCATGTAAATATATGTATTCCCGTTTGATGAGACTTAGTACCGAGGGATTGGAGGTGGGTGGACTATCTCTACAGGGTCCGTACTCCTTTCCATCAAACCATGTGCCACCATGGGATTTCTTCCTATATGGGATGACATGTTATGTTTCCCCTTGTTTAAGGTGATTAGGGTACTACTCGGAAAGTAGTCACGATCCGGGTAGTGGCTCGCTCGGATCTTTCCATGTTGTCGGTTGAGGTTTACATCCCCTCTATACATTTATCATAGGATTGTATTTTATGCATCATGGCATAGCATTATGTTATATTACTCTTTGGATGCGTGCATTCTTTTCGTATCACTTGTCCTCTTGACTTGTTGCTTGGTCACACTACATTCTCATATGCATTGCATGCCCGCATACTTAATGATTAATTATGCTAAACCCATATTCTTTGTCTACATGTTCTAACCATGTAGGGACCAGTGATGATATGTATATTCTATCGGACCATGCTTGATTCTTGATTGAAGACTTTGCTAGTGGTGAGCTATTTTGTTCAAGAGCAACAACTACCATCTCTCTACCTATTTTATATTATGTCATTTACTTTCTTATGTATTAAGGGTAAGCCTCAAACCTTGTCGAGACTGTGTTTATCTATGTAGAGGCTTATTGGACCATTCTAAACTATTGTACGTTGACTTGTTATGTTAAATATCATGGTTATGTAATACTATGCTATTTAGCTTTGATTATGAAAATAGTCTCTTATCATGCTTATGACTTGTATGTTGGGAATTGTGAATGACTGTGCTTATGTGGGACGTCCCATAATCCCGGTGTGCCCCCATAGTTGAATCCTACTTACCCGTCCCCTTAAAGATAATTACAATGTGTTATTTGAATCCATGCTTATCCCATTCCCGACCACATCCCCAAAGCTTGAGTCCCACATCCCTTAGAGCTTATGTGTTATATTTTTAGATTTCGCACTTCTGAACCGATGATGTGTGCAATGATGCTATGATGGCTTAATCGAGGACTTTCAGGTTCTCCTTCGCCATGTCACATCTAGGCCCCCTAACCGGATCGTGACAAAGATGGTATCAGAGCCATAGGTTTGTAATGATCCTCGGAGTCCAACATGCCTGCCATGTCAATTAGAGTCTTGTTCATGGGTATGATGCGCGCCATGTCTATGAACAAGAGGCTATGATAACATTTTTAGGAATTTTCTTATTTCGTTTCTTCCTTATGTCGTGCCATGAGATTTTGCAATGACTCTCTCTAAACTTTTGTATTTGTCATTCTTTAATAAAAATGCCTCCAAGGAGAGCTCCCCTTCTCTGTCACGTTCCGAAAGTTGGGAAACTAGCTCCTCGAGCACCGGTTGAGGAACAGGTGTCCCATGCTGAGTTCCGTAACGTTATCTCTATGTTGGCCCAAGCTGTGGCCCACCAAGCTTGGCCTGTCAACCCGACCAGTGTCACTACTCCAGCTTCAAGGGTAAGGGACTTCTCTCGTATGAAGCCTCTGGAATTTTATGGTTCTAAGGTCGATGAGGATGCCCAAGAGTTTGAGGATAAGCTCATTAAAGTATTATCAATTATGGAGGTGAGTTCGGAGGAAAAGGCGGAGTTGGCGACTTACCAACTCAAGGATGTAGCACAAGTTTGGTATGGTCAATGGCTTATGGAGAGGGCGATGGATGTGAAGGTTGAATGGGAAGAATTCAAAGTGGCCTTTCTTGATCGGTTCTTCCCACTTGAGCTTAGGGAAGCTAAGATAACCAAATTTATCAATCTTTGTCAAGGATACATGACCGTGAGAGACTATGCCCTCAAGTTCACAAAACTCTCAAAGTATGCTCCTATGCTTGTTTCGGATCCCCGTGCAAGAATGCATAAGTTCATCTCGGGTGTGTCAGGTGTGTCAGGTGTGTCAGACTTGGTTTTGAAGGAGTACCAGACGGCTATGCCTATTAAGGAGATGGATATTTTGAGGCTCATGACCTACGCCGAACAAATTGAGGGTGAAAAGTTGAAAGAGAGTAGGGTGCATGAGACAAAGAGGGCTCGAGTTGGTGGTGGGTTCTCAAATGTCAAGGGTGGTGGATTTGACCGCTTCCAACAAGGCCAAGGTTCTAATATGAAATTTGCTAATAATGTGCCTTCTCTTAAGGCATCGGTTGGGGTTGCTCCCCGGTTTCCTCTTTGTGGCCATTGTGGAAAACATCACGTGGGTGATTATAGGAAACTTTTGAGTGCTTGCTGTGGTGTGGTATCTTGGACAACAAGGTGTCCGATTGTACTAAGGGTGCTAAGAAGGGTCAAGTGGTTCCCGGTGGTCAAGGGCCAGCAAAAGCTCCGGTTGGTGGTGCTCCAAGGAACAATCCATTTTATGCTCTCCATACCCGCTAAGAAGTGGAGGAATCTCCGAACTTCATCACGGGTATGTTAAAAATCTTTATCTTTGATGTATATGATTTACTTGATCCGGGTGCAAATTTATTTCTTGTGACTCCTTTGTTGGCTATTAAATTTGGTGTGAGCTCCGAAACTTTGAGGGAACCTTATTCTGTGTATACTCCCGTGGTGATTCTATTGTGGCTCGGAAGGTGTATAGGGGTTGTCCCGTGTCGGTGTTGCATAAGGTGTTTCTCGGTTATCTTGTAGAGCTTGAAATGTATGATTTTGATGTCATTCTTGGGATTGATTAGTTGCATGCATCATATGCCTCTATTGATTGTAGAACTAGATGGGTCAAGTTTCAAGTCCCTAATGAACCATTGTTAGAGTGGAAGGGTAGAAATTCCATAGTTAAGGGTAGGTTTATTTCCTACCTTAAGGCTAGGAGAATGATTGGGAAAGGGTGTATCTATTATATTGTTCGGGTTAGAGATGTAGAAGGTGAATCCCCTAGGCTTGAATCTGTTTCGGTGGTGAAAGAGTTTCCCGATGTGTTTTCGGAGGATTTGCACGGCATCCCTCCCGATGGAGAGGTGGTTTTTGGTATAGACCTTCTTCCAAATACTCAACCCATTTCCATTCGCCCGTACCGTATGGCTCCGGTGGATTTAAAGGAGTTGTAAGACCAATTGAAGGATTTGTTAGAGAAAGGGTATATTAGGCCTAGCATTTCACCTTGGGGTGCTCCGGCGTTGTTTGTAAGAAAAAAAGATGGGTCTCTTCGAATGTGTATTGATTATAGGCAATTAAATAAGGTGACCATTAAGAATAGGTACCTGCTGCCTAGGATTGATGATTTGTTTGACCAACTTCAAGGGGCTACTCATTTCTCCAAAATAGATCTCCGTTCGGGTTATCATCAATTCAAAGTGAGGGAGTGTGATATTCCCAAGACGGCTTTCTAAACTTGTTATGGTCATTTTGAATTTGTAATGATGTCTTTTGGGCTGACTAATGCTCTGACGGTGTTTATGGATCTTATGAATCAGGTGTTCAAGACTTTTCTTGATAATTTTGTTGTGGTCTTTATTGATGATATCTTGATTTATTCCCTAAGTGAACAAGAGCATATGGGTCATTTGAGGTTGACTCTCCAAACTTTGAGGGAAAAGAAGTTGTATACAAAATTTAGCAAGTGTGAGTTTTTGTTGGGAGAGTAGTTGCCTTTCTTGGTCATGTGATTTCCGGTGATGACATCAAGGTTGATCCTAAGAAAACTGAGGTGGTAAGGGATTGGCCTAGACCATTGACTCCTTCAGATATTTGTAGTTTCCTTAGTTTGCCCGGCTACTATAGAAGGTTTATTGAGGGGTTTTCATCTATAGTGTCTCCACTGACCAAATTTACTCAAAAGAAAGCCAAGTTTGTGTGGACTAATGAATATGAGAAGAGTTTCCAAACATTGAAGGATCGACTTACTTCGACCCCAGTTTTGACTTTTCCTAATTATTTAGATGGATTTGTGGTTTATTGTGATGCATCACGTATTGGTTTGGGTTGTGTACTTATGCAACATGGTAAGGTGATAGCTTATGTTTCTCGAAAATTAAATGTGCATGAACAAAATTATCCGACTCATGATCTTGAATTAGCGGCGATGGTGTTTGCTTTGAAAATTTGGCGTTATTATTTATATGGGGTTCATGTGGATGTGTTCACCGATCACAAGAGTTTTCAATATATGTTAACTCAAAGTGGTCTTAATTTGAGGCAAAGGAGATGGTTAGAGCTTCTTAAAGATTATAATATGAGTGTGCTTTATCACCACGGCAAAGCCAATGTTGAGGCGGATACTCTTAGTAGACTTTCTATGGGGAGTGTAGCACATGTGGATATGGGAATGAAAGAAGTGGAAAAGGATGTTCACCGTTTGTCTAGATTAGGTGTGAGGTAGAACGAAACCGACAATGGTGGCATCTTTGTGCAAGGTGGACCCGAATCTTCCTTGGTAGTTGATGTTAAAGCTAAGCAAGATTTAAATCCTTCTTTCATGGAATTCAATAATTTGGTTGCCGATGGTATGATTGAGGTTTTCTCCCAAAAGGGAGATGGTGTGCTTCAGTACCAAGATCGTTTGTGTGTTTCGGATGTTGATGGCTAAAGGGAGACTATCATAAAAGAGGCTCACAAATCACAATATTCTATTCATCCGGGATCTACACAAATACATCAAGATTTGAAAGGGTTGTATTGGTGGCATGGTATGAAAAGGGATATGGCTAAATTTGTGTCGGAATGTCCCAATTGCCAACAAGTGAAAGTAGAACATCAAAGGCCCTGTGGCTTGACACAAGATATTGAGATTCCTACTTGGAAGTGGGGAGATATAAATGTGCACTTTGTGGTTGGGTTACCACGTACTAGGAGGCAATTTGATTCCATATGGGTTGTGGTTGATAGAATGACTAAGTCGGCTCACTTCCTACCGGTCAAGACTACCAATAGTGTTGAAGAGTATGGTAAGGTATATATTCCGAAGTTGGTAAGGTTGCATGGTGTGTGAAGGTCTACCATATCGTATCGTGCTACCCAATTTACTTCTCACTTTTGGAGGTCCTTCCAAAAGGGGCTTGGTACTAAGGTCAAGTTGAGCACTGCATTCCATCCTCAAACCGATAGGCAAGCCGAGAGGACAATTCAAACCTTGAAGGATATGTTGATGTATTGTGTATTGGAGTTTAAGGGAAATTGGGATGATCACTTATCTCTCATTGAGTTTGCTTACAATAATAGTTTTCATGCTAGCATCTGTATGGATCCTTTTGAGGCTTTGTATGGAAGGAGACGTAGGTCTTTGGTTGGTTAGTTTGCAATTTGTGAGGCGGTCTTGATAGGCCCAGACTTGGTGGTGGAGGCTATTGAAAAGGTGAAGTTGATTCGGAAAAGGTTGAAGACAGCCCAAAGTCGTCAAAAGTCTTATTCGGATGTGAGAAAAAGGGACCTTGAATTTCATGTTTGTTATTGGGTTTATGTGAAGGTGTCCCCCATGAAGGGTATAATGCATTTTGGCAAAAATGGCAAGTTGAGCACAAGGTACATCAGACCTTTTGAGATTGTGGAGAGAATTGATAATGTTGCTTATCGGTTGGACTTACCTTTGGAAATGAACTCTATTCATTCGTTCTTCCATGTATCTATGTCGAGGAAGTTTGTTGGTGACCCCAAGGCCATTTCACCTTTGGAAAGTGTGACAATTAAAGAGAACTTGACTTATGAAGAAGTACTGATTGAGATTTTTTATAGACAAGTGAAACGGTTTCGCAATAAGGAAGTAGCTTCAGTTAAGGTACTTAGGAGAAATCAAGATGTGGAGAGTGCAACGTGGAAAGCAGAGTTGGACATGATGGAGAGATATCCTTACCTCTACCAATCTACTCAAGCCTAAGTTACTAGGTTCTATCCTTTATTTTCCTAATTCTTTGTTTCTTGAGTTTCATGACATTGCATGCAGTCATGAGCACGAAAATTATTTAAATGATGTTTTGACATAAGTTTTCAAAGATTTTGATATGATGCATGATATTTTGAGTGTTGGTTTTCATGTCTCTTGTTTTGTGATTGATGTCCTTAAGTCGTACTCTTAGCTCATTCGAGGACGAATGTTCCCAAGGGGGAGATAATGTAATGTCAAAAAAATTGTTAAACTTTCCTTATGGTTGGTCTTGTATAATGTTTTACTGGTCATGGTTGAGGTTTTCTAGCCACGGGTTGAGTTTAAGTGGCCGAACGCAAAACGGATTATTTGGTAGCCTAGAGAGGCCATTTGGATAGTGAGCATTGAGATATCATAACTTATTATGCGGGTTGAACCGTGGGGACTGCAACAAATAAAATTTAATCTCTTTAAGTTATCTTCGCAACGCAACTGGTTTCACTCGATTCGGAGTTCATATGATGAAGTTATGGCCAAAATAGTGAGACTGCCTGAAATTCAGAAGACATTGGAAATAGGCCTTGAAAATGGCCCCAGGAAATGACTACGGACCATGTAAGGGTCCACGGTATGTGTGTGGATCCGTGCCATGGTCTAATGAGCTTGGGGTGGCCAGGACCCACCCCATAAACCAAGTCATTGCTCACGGACCACCCCACGGTCCGTGAGACCTCAAATGGTCCGTGTGGGTGGCCGTTGAGTGGGGCAGTGAGCTTGCCAACTTATGGGGTTGATTCTTGGGCCACGTGTGGCTCCACAAAAATATACACGGTCCGTGTGAAGCTACACGGCTCGTGAACCCCCTCATAAAGTGGTCCAGAAAGTCCTCCGAGAGTTCGCATTGAAAATTTGGCTAAGGCTTGGTAGACGGTAGGTTGTACGACCAGTGTGCTGTTAGATGGCCACTGTAGCTACACCGTTTGGCACCGTGTGATAGTTTAATTTCCATTTCATTAATGGTATTTTCGTGATTTAATTAATTCCTAAGCCCCTTTTAGGCTTCCTAAAGTCCCCTAAACCCCTAAAACATGACCCTAACCCTTATTCATCTGTTCTAAAATTCTCAAGACTTCATCAAATCCTCTCAAGCCTCTTGCTTCCCTATTTAATTATAGTGTTCGCTACAAGGTATGTGGGATTTGATTTAATGATTTTCTTCCATCCTTGAAGACCCAAGAACCCTAACCTTTAAATTTTGATTTTATGTTTCTCCAAGTTATGGGTTCGTCAATTATTGATGTAACAACATGAAAGTTTTCAAAATCTCCTTATGGTTGGCCTTATATGATGTAATACTTGTCATGGTTGAGTTTTGGTAGCAACGGGTTGACTTTAAGTGGCCGAACACAAAATGGGCTAGTTGGTGGCCTAGAGCGATAGTTTGGGTAGTGTACTTCATATGGTCACAACTTTTGATGTTGGTTGACCCATGTTGTCTACTATATATAAAATTGAAGCTTTTTGAGTTAGATTCGTAACGAAACTGGTTTCACTCGATTTTTAGTTCGGATGAAAGAGTTATGACCCAAACAGTGGGACTGTCTGAAATTCGGAAGACATTGGAGATAGGCTCAGAAAGGTGGCTAAGGGCAGGGTCATGGTCCGTTAAACTTGTCACGGTCCGTGTGGGGTGTCGTGGGGTGCTTCAGTGAGCTAGGGGTGGCTAGGAACCACCCCATGAGACAAGTGTTGAGCCACGGACCACTAAACGGTCTGTTTGAGCTTGGACGGTCCGTGGGACTGTTCCGTCAAGTGGGACAGTGGCTAGACCAGGTTGTGGCTAGCCTAAATGACTAAGGGAGGGGCCACCAAACCATGACACGGTCCGTTTAACCTCAAATGGTCCGTGTGGGTGCTCGTCAATTATTCCAGAAAGTCCTCCGAGAGTTCGTGTTGAAAATTTGGTTAAGTGTTGTTTGATGGGAGGGGAGAAGGTCCTTGTGACCAGTATACGGGCACTGTAGCACTGTTTGACTCTGCTTAGTCTCGGAAAGTTATGTTTTATTAATGGTAATTTCGTGATTTAACATTTCCTTAAGCCACTTTTTGGTACCCTAAGGTCTTCTAAACCCCTAAAACATTCCCCAAACCCTCATTCATCCATTCAAACTCTCCTAAGACTCTCTTGGCCTCCATTGAAGAAAGGATGGAGAATTCGGGGAAAAAGACCTTGACTATGTTTGACTTTGCTAATATTTGGTGGAATTAAGGTATGTGGGACTTGATTCAAGGATCCTCTTTCATCCTTGAAGACCCTATGAACTCTAACTCTTTAAATTTGATTTTAAGCTTTCAATTAGTTATGGGTTCTTCCCATATTTTTGTAGATTAGTGTTGAGACTTGAGTGCTATATTTTTTAGGCGACTTAAACAAGATTTTAACCTTGAATTCATGAATGATCATTAAAACCCTTATTGATCAACTTGCATGTTCAATTTCATGATTTAATTAAGCATGGGTAACTTCCATTATAACTTATTCATGAATTTCTACATGTGTTATGATCAGTTGTCTTTCAAATTGGTAAATCAAGTTATGTAATGTTATGACTTGTGATCACATAGTCCTATGCCATTCCTCTTTAAGCATAATGGGTGCTTGCACGTTAATGACATATCTTGATGCTTGCTTGCAAGCCCATGTAGATGAGCTACTTTATTGCATTAACATGGAATGATCATGAAATGTTTTAGAAACTCTTGTTGGCCTATGGCCTAAGCATGTACATGATTCTTGAATAATGGTCTTGACATGACTAATGGTGCATTATTTTCAAAGAATGTTGTCCCTCGTTTTAATGATGCATGTATATATATATTTACGTATTCTCGTGGGTTGAGACTTAGCACCGAGGGAGTAGGTGGCAAAATGGTGTAGCTCCAAGGCCCCGCCTATTCCGTCAAACTATGTGCCAGCATGGGTATATAAATCCCCAGATAGGGATTTCATGTCATGCTATCCCTTGTTTAAGGGTGTCATGGGTTCTACCTGGCAAGTAGGCCGGATCTGGATAGTGGCTCGTTCGGGTCACTCATGTTGTCGGATGAGGTTACATCCCCGCTTTATATGAACATAGGATTGCATCTCATACATCATGGCATAGCATATTGTTATACTAATCTTTGGCGACATGAAATCCTTTTGTATATTATCCCCTCTTCATCTTGCTTAGTTATACTATATTTGTCATTTGAATTGCATACCCGCATACTTAGTGCTTAATGTAGCTAATCCATATTCTTCTCTACATGTTCTAACCATGTAGGGACCGAGGGTGATTATTACATTCTACCAGACGAAGCTTGATACTCTATTGAAGACTTGCTAGTGGTGAGCCCTCTTGTTCAAGGGCAATAGCCACCGTCTATCTACCACTT
>JBCEWC010019123.1:0-11589 GCA_038996855.1 Solanum aculeatissimum
CAATCCTACTTAGAATAGGAATAGGAATAACAATAATATATAGAATCCTACTTGGAAAAGGATTGTATTATAGTATCTTAGCTGGAAATGGAGTCTAATATAGTATCTATAAATAGGGTCTCAATGTAATAATGTAGACAACAATTCAATAATATTTTCACCTATATTTCTCACAAAAACAATCAAAGCAATTGTTCTCTCCAAAACATATGTATGTGAAAGCCAAAATTGTTGAAGATTCAATACTTATAACTTATGTTAGACCATTGCCCCACATACCTGAGGATCAGATCGAAGAATTGTTTGAAGGAGGAACAGATAGTCAGGCGTATAGCCAACCTATATCAACAAAAACATTTATAATTACCAACCTCAAATACAGCCACCATAGTAACGCTTGAACTAAATTTTAAAAAAATGACAGCTCAGGCTTACACGATGACCAGCAAAAGTGCATCACTAACCTGCTTGGAATACATCAGAATCTTGTCAAACTCCCTGCGCTCAGCGAAAGCAGCAACAACTTTTGGAGTTGCTCTTGCTTTGATGTATATCTTCAAGGCGAGATCATTATCAACAGTCTACAACAAAAGGTTTACAGCTGCAGTCAGCACCCTAGGCTATGTTAAAGAGGGAAATCAATTGAAGTGGTGAACAGAAGAAAACTAGTAACATTGAATTCTAAATTTAACCTTCACAAGGTCACCAAGTTCCTCACTGCACTCCAGCTTATCCTCAGCTAACCAGTTCTCCAAAAGGTTCTTCTTATTTTGGTTGACAACAAGACGTGACAGTTCCAATGACTCAAAAGCATTGAGCTTCCCTTTTGTCAAAAGTGTCCCAAAGTACTGCAAAAGAGGAGGTGTTTGCCCTGGTTGAACAGGAACGCTCTGAAAATAAAGACAAAAGACATAAATACAGTGCATAATCCTTTTGTACAATAAGACTAAGAACTACAATCAGTTTATTCTTGAAAGTAAGTCTTGGTGAGCAAAACATATTGTGAGGGAAAAAGTGTCTTGGTAACAAACCAATACCTGAAATTTGGCAACAGTATCAGACGTACGGAGTATGCCCTGAGGTGATTCCGCAGCAAGCTCAGCAGCCTCTTTGTACTTGGTTTGAGCAAATAATTCTTGGAAGCGCTGGACAACCTGAGACAACATTAATAGATGTAAGACCATTATAAGGAGCAGAGAGCAATAAAATTTCCAGATGTCAATTCCATCAGAGTCAACAGCTTCTGATAAGATCACAGCTGAACATTGACAATAAAGTAAGAGGTGTTCTATTTTATTTTTGACAAAGAACAAAGTAAGAGGGACTAGCCACGAAGAATCTACCTCTAGCAGCTGATCTCAATAACAATCAATCTATTTTTGTACTTCTATAATTATAAAAGGAAAATATATATCGACTTACCAAATTCTCAGCACCGGGAAGGTTTCCTCTTTTGGCAAGATTGACAGCAAGCTCCAGATTGTTCAACTGCAACGTGTAAAAATTTGACTTACAAGGGTTCATCCAATATTTACACTTCCAGAAACAAAAATTATCGAAATAAATAGTCGCAGAATGCAAAGAAAATAGACGTACTTGGCCACTAACAAAAGGTATAATAGTTGCTTCATTTACTGTGGCTAGCAACACTTGGCCTCGCCTATTGATGGCATAGAAACCACCAATTGACGAAGCTTCAGCTGTCAGGAAAATAGGGTCTGGGCTAATCCTATTTCTGTATACTGCAGTAGCTGTTTCCAGGTCATATACGAAAAGAAGCCCAAGTTTTGTGATGACATAAATTAAACTATACTTATGAGATATCTGCGAAAGAAATAGAATAGTTGTGTCAGAAGAAACAGAATTCACAATACACAAACATAAGATCAGTGTTATCAAAAGCAAAGAGCGCAAAAAAACTCTAAGGTCCGTTGGGGCTTGAAGCGCAAACCACAAATAAAGCATGGCCTTTAATGGAGAAAGGCTCAAAAGTGAGAAAAAATACAAATATATATGGTTAGTCAAAGACTAATAATTATAAGTACGAATGGCAAAGATTGAAAACAAATAAATTACGATAAAGTATAATATCAATTGCTTAGTGTCGCCTCTTCAGAAGAGACTAATTTGCAAGGAGAAGTGTGTCTTAGAACATCGATGACAACACTGACACGCACATTAAGCGACGCAAAGCCATCAACACATTTTGAGCCTTACTTTAGGGGCAAAGCATGCGTTTGACAACACTGCACAAGACAATGCGACAGAACAGGATAGGCAATTGATACCTGCATGGAAACTGGGAAATCATCAGCAAAATCTGGAGGGAAGAAAAGATCTGCCTGTTTTTTCGTAAACGATGGTTTCCCTGCAAACGTTACCATGTTAGGAATAGGACAAAGTATAATCAGGCAACTCTCACCACAATGTCAGTAAGAAAACCTTCAAGGATAAAATAGTGGTGAAAGGAAAATAGGACACAGCATAACCTGGCTGAGCCCCCAGCTCAATGACATGCAATTTTGATATAACCTGTCCAGCATTCAAGGATTTTGTGGCAAACGAAATGAGTATGGAATCCCTATCACTTCCAGGTACCTTAATAAATACAACAGTTACAGCAGGAAAACATTGAAGCAAAGCTAGCAACAAAAATTAAAATAGTATAGAGGAGCTTTTCTCACTCTGAATGATGCAAATGATGCAGCATGTGCCTCTAGAGATTGACTTCGCTGCTGATCCACTGAATATAATTGCATATTTCCTTTGACCAGTTGGGGCTTCTAATGACATGAAGGAAAATGGTAAAATCAAATAAAAAAGAATGTCTTCTTTATACATTGAAAATTTGGGAGAAATAATCAAAACAAGTAATGTATCCACCTAGAACATATTTCAATGAATGTTTAAAAAACAGAGTCATTAGAGCTTTAGATTTCCTCTCCTTTCCTCTTGCCCCTCTCTCCCCTGTTGTAGAATTTACCTTGTTAATAACCTTACCTTCATCAACGTCTAGTGCATACAACAAATGACCACTTTTGGCAGGCTGCTGCAGCTAAAAGTATCCAATATGCAGGCAACAAATCTACATGCAATATTCCTTTTTGTACAATACCACAATTGAAAACCACCAACAATCAGCATGTTAAAAACTAAAATGAGGGTAGATAGAGGAGCCTCGCATTGTGGGATTTCACTAGGTATGTTGTTATTGATGGTAGATAGAGGATCAGAAAAACATTACATAACAAATGCTTGAGAAAATGTAACATAACGTCAAAACCTCATATGACCTTTCCTGGATTTCCCTCGCTTATTATACTTACGGAAGGGTTTTAATGATAAAACAAAACCTGCTATCAAAATAGAATATCAAAACTATCAGTAACAGCATAGGTTAATAGCATTACACACCTCCGGTGAACCTGGGGCTATACCAATCAAAACCAACCATTTCTCTGAAGGATCACAACGATAATTAATTATTTGATTATTGGCTAGATTGGCTGTTCTATCAAACATCTTTGAAGGCTCAGTATCACCTGAATAAAGACAATAAAATTCATTTTAAGGACAGACAACCAATCGTCACATAAAAAAGAATGGCCAGAAAAAGTAATAAACACCAAAATAGGACCTTTACCCACTCAATCACAAGAAAGAAAAGTTGGTAAACATCACCACAGGTAAAGGGGAACTGTCTTACCTTCAATTGGCCAATGATAGACTGACATTTGTGTGACAATACCTAAAATCTTCGGGGTAATCCACTTCCAGAAAACAACCTAAATATAGCATACACTTAGAGTTATATCAACAGTATCAAAGCTGCAAAGAAGGCAACAAACTAATTAAAATGGATATTCATTACCTGCTCAGGCATCTGATGTGACTTAATTTTCTGCTTTGCCTCAATATTGAAAATTTGTAAGTGATCTTGTGTAGTTCCTGGTACTTGAGCTTCAACGGGAGAAAGAAGAGAGTTTTTGCTTCATCAGAAAATTGATAACAACAAAATCCAAAGTGGAAGAGTTGTCCCATCAGGTTGTATTTTCTCTTTCACACATATAGAATGTATATGGATGACGGGAAACTAGATCCTCAATAATTCAATGCTGAAACATTGAATTAACAAATTCTTTGAAGAAAACATCAGCAATGAACAAAAGAATCCTCTAAACCCTTTAGGCCATGGAGGAAAACAAGGTAATAGTGATTTGTCCAAACTACAGTCGACTGGTGCTAATTTAGAAGTCAACATACTAGGGAACCTTTAGGTAGGATATGCATGTCAGAAACAATCTGCTAGTAACAGTTGACTTATTTCATGAGTCACAGATTTTTTGAGATGATAAAAATCACATAATTGGATGAAGATTCCATTCACAATCTATTGGTTCAAGTTAATAACTGCACTGACCACTATCAGATCAACAGTATCTCAACTTAAATGCAGTAGTCAGAGACCTAAACATATTCCACAATTGCACTATTTTCTCTTAAAAGTTGAGAGTCAAAGCCGTTTCTGCAGATAATGTTTCCTCACTCTCATCAAATAAAGTAATATCCAATGGAGTCTTCCCCAAGAAAGAAACCATTAGCACATGTTACACCACAATGTCCAAACTCACCTCCCTTAATTTCTCTTACGTTTCTTACCTTCGATGACCAAAGCTTCATATATGCACGTAGACTATACTGTTTGACTTCTTTACTCTTGCTTCCAATTCCTTTCACACACGTAATAGTGAATCATGTAATGTAATAGTGAATCATGTAATAGTAAAAAGGGGCAGTCCGGTGCACAAAGCATCCTGCGTTATGCCGTTCCCAGTGTCTAGGGAAAGGCCACGCCCAAGGGGTGGGATGCAGTGCAAGCATTAGTGGCTGCTACATGGGTTGAACCCGTGACCTATAGGTCACATGGAGACACCTTCACCTTTGCTCCGGGGCTCCCCTTCAAAATTGACTTATCCACTTTTAAGTATGAATATCCCAACAAAATACTGAGTCAGTTAATACATAGACAGTAGCAGCACTTCAGGTATCAGAATTGCAAACTTGAGCCAATGAAGTGAGTAATATAAAAATCTCTTAGTAAAGTAATACCTTTTAGAGCTAAAATTCTGGAATTGGGATTCATAAGAGCAGAGTCTGCAGTAATAGGGCGGCGCAAAGGCTGCATTGGCATATTCATATCAATAATCACAACACTATTTTGTGGTGATGTCTCCCGGACACATATATAATTGCCTGATTCCATGGTTACATTTGTGAAGGTGATGAACTGCTGGTTGACCCCTATACTTGACAACTGCAACACAAAGTCACATACTATCAAATATGTGAATTTGGAAAAATCAACATAATATGATAGTTTAGGTAACGGACCGAGGAATTAACCACATATTAAAGATCTAATATACATTTCGTACATGTTAGGTTGGGTAAGACTCTAGTAAGAGTAGCAATTTGAAGGGAATAGTATGAATTTGGCTAAAGAGAAGGACACAAATATTCAGGAAAGAGCATACTGTAAGGGCCTCTTTCATAGTGATGGGAGCATTAGCAGCCGCCATGATGGAGATCTGAGACAGGAGATCTCAGATAAAGAAGAAACCCTCCACGCACAAGGGTAGAAGGAGATCCAGAGAAAAAAGAGAGATCCAGAGGGTAAAGGGTTCTTCGCACTGGGTTTGCGAGTGAGTGTGATAATGTTCAAAGTTCAAACGATGGCCAATATGGAGAAATGAATTGCGGAAAGATTGTTCGGCTCTAACTACTAATGGAATATCTTATGGGGAGAAATAACTGAAATTAACCTAAAACCCCCAAATGAGTTGCACTTGAAAAGTTTTATTTTGATCTCACGACATGGATGATGCTGTAAAAATCAAACAGATCGATAAATTGAATTGAAAAAAATGTTATTAATTTATTGTTATTGGGTTAATGGGTTTTTAATAATTTAATATTACTTGATACTAAATTGATACTCGTAAGTTATGTATTTGTTTGATTTTCAATGTATAACTATTTTGTTGGAAAGTAAATTAGAATATAAGGTCAAATATTGCATATTATTAAGTTTAGGTGTTCAATTGATTTGTTTGTTTTACTATATCTCATCGTATTGCGTCAAAAATTGTTAGATAAGTCATATATTTATTTTATGAGTATTTTCTTATTGGGTAAATCGAAAACCGAACTTCAAAATTGATAAACCTATAAAAATATCTTATTAATTTGTTATTGATTTAGTATATTTAAAAATTGAAAACCAATAATACACAAAATCGAATCAAACCAAACCGGCTGCCTACTACTTTATTTGAATTGTTGTTCGGTGTGATTTTATATTGTGTCATGGTACTATTGTATAATATTATTTTATAATTATTATATGAAGGTATATTATGTTATTCGGTTTAAGGGTTTCTTTGATATAATGTATTAGAAAAATTAATATATACATTAATTTTGTCTATTATTAATATCTTATTAGGTATGTTTTTAATTTAGTGGAGTCAGAATTTTCATTAAAAAATTCAAAATTTGAAAAATAAATATACGAACAAGTCAAAGGAGATTTGACATCTACTATATGATAAACATTCCCAAACTGAATAGAATTATGTACTTTGAAGTATATTCTTATTCCACTTGACAATAGGGTGTGCAAAAATCGAATCGATCGATAAATCGAATCAATAAAAACGTTATTGGGTTATTAAATTATCGGGATTTTAATGATTTTAAAAAAAATATTGGGTTATCAGTTTGATATCGATTTTTACTATTGGGTTATTGGATAAACCGTTAACCCAATAAGATTATAATAATTTACTATTTTACCCCTTCGTAAATATTAAATATTAGCAATTTAGTTTGTAATTATCTAATTATAGTTTTTGCAAGTTTGTAAACGTAATCTTCGTACTCCAGCTGTTTTTATTAATACAAATTTTCATTATCATTCTTATTGAATAAATTGAAAACTGAACCGTTAAGGACTTAAAATTGATAGAACGAAAATCGATAAAAAATATTTTATTGATTTGTTATTGGTTTAGCATACTTAAAAATCAAAAACCGATAAACCGAACCGATAATGTATAAAATCGAACTGAACCGACCGATGCGCACCCCTACTCGACAAATAATTCAATTGATTAGAAGAATAGTTAACCCAAACTTGTATTGACAAAGGCTACCAAAGAAGGCTACGTAGATGAATTTTGGAGGACTCTTTGTGTTTATACACTCATATACTCGTGTCATTTTAAACACTAGACATGGCCTCATCCTCAAATACTACCTTAGCCCTCTTACCATTCTCTCTCCATGTAAATTGAAACCATCAAATCACTTAAGTTTGGTGAACACAAATCCTTTAACTAATGCAGACCTTGAACATTGATAAAATCATCAAAGGAGAACTCCTATCCAAAAATAAATTTGATGAGAAAGACGAATGTGTTCCTAATCCAAGTTCACTACTTGGGAAGAATGCGATGTTCAAATTTGGAATTGGCTATCTGGAATAATGACAGAAGAGGCAATATTCCTCATTATTAGATGTACTATGGAAAAACAAATATAAATCTATTTTGAAGATATTTATCTACAATCAAGCAAGCATAGATAGAGAGTTTCAAATGAAGCAGCAACTTCAAACCATGAATCTAGGAACGAAAAGCATAGAAAAATGTATAATGGAATTTAAAGGAATATGTGATAGCATCATGGCTTTACAAAAGCAATTTAAAGAAATTTGTGATAACCTTATGGCATTATACAAATATTTAAATAAAGATAGTAAACTTTGCTCAAAATCTTGAAAGCAAATATAAGATCCTTTGAACTATTATGTTAAGTAAAGCTCCTTATCCTATGATCAATTTGTTAATGCTCTTAGGAAACTCGAAATGAGAGAAGATGAAGACGAGCAGAAAGCACCAAGAGGAACGAGGATCTGGTATTATTATCGAGGAGGAGGCCGATTATATAATTAGAAATAATATGATACATCCCAAAATGGATGGAATCAACAAAAACAGAGTCATAAATCTAATCCATAGAATAAACAATTATACGACACTTTCTTATTCTCATCAATGGAATTACTTATATCAATCACAATAAGAAGTATCCTAAGAACTTGCTTCAACGATAATTAGTTAACAAAAGGACGATAATCTTCACATGAATTCCGGTGCTACCAATTACATGGTGCAATCTACATGTGATCTAAAAAAATCCTCCTTGAAACAGATTTTGTTATGAAAGGCAATGGTGAATCTACAAATTTCACAAATAAAAAATACATACATTGAGAAAAACCTTCTTAATTTCATTGCTAGAAAATATACATACTAAAAAAAATTCTTTTAAAAGATGTGTTTGTTGTGCCTAAACTCGAGAAGAATATATTTCTATTAGTAAACTTATGAAGGATAATGTATGCTTGCTAAATTTTCTAATGAGGATTTATTGTTAAGAAAAAAAAGCCCAGAATCAATTTCAACTAAGGAACGTGAACGATGTGGCTTGTATACTCTGGGAAGAATGTAGCGACCCTTAGTTTAGGATCCCTGGGTGCAGAAAAGTTGGATAGAAAAATGACCTTAGGTCTGGTTTATGAGGAGCGCTTATGGCCCATAAGTGCACATACGACCCGTAAATTGATCCGTGAATATGAACTTTGGAAAAGGGAAAAAGTTTCCAAGTGTGGGGTAACCCATGGACCAAGTGATGAACCGTAGAATACCTTTTGGTCCGTAGGTGGTTTCGCGAGTGGGACCCCAGACATGAAGAAAATTTGGAGTTTGTTGAAGGGTGACTCACGAGTTATCAGACGACCCGTAGAATAGGATACGACCTGTAACAAGGCTTCGTAGCTTTAGGTCCAGCAAAGTTGGTTTTCAAGAATTTCAGGTGTGTTATCAGACGAGCAGGATATACGACCCGTAATTGAGATTCCATAAGTCAAATTTGATAATTTTTAATAAGGGATAATTTGGTCATTTCTATCAATTATATTCCTAAATTATGTCATTTTGGGAATGGAAAAGAGTTGTATATCAGCCTTTAAGCCCTAATTTTCATCATTCTTCACTCTCAAATTCTCTAAATCAAAAGCGGATCTCAAGAACAAGTTAAGGCAAGGCTAGGATTTCCAAATTCTTTCTCAAAGTCTACAAGTTTGTTTCTCTCCAATTCGTCAAAGGTATATGAGTTCATTTATGGGTATCCTTCCACCCATAAAGTTCCCTTTTAAGTCTTTTACCTATTCTTTAAGTTCCTATAAGATATTATGCATGTTTTGTTAATTTCATGACATTTTAAGTTATTAAATGATATTCATGTTACCCTATGACTATTTTACCAAGTGTATATCCATATTTGAGTTGTCGATGATGACCCCATGATAGATTTTAAGTTGATGAAGGTTGGGCCTTTTTTATGGTCCTTTAAAGAGAAATTTTTCTATGTTTCATGTGATTTATGATTGTTCCATTTTAAAAATAGAGCCCATCAATTTTCAAGTAAAGTTATGCACGATTCAAGATGATGATTAAGGGCATTAAAGATGAGTTTTAAAGTTAAGTTTGTCAAATATATAAACATGTTGACAATTGCCCTAAAGATGTTGAACAAAGGTCCCCAAGATGAAAGGACAATACTCACTTGGTGGTTCCTAAGTTTGAGCTACTCTTATGATTGCCACTTATGACTCTAAGTTATGTTTTAAAGATTTTATGGGAAGATTTAACATCAAATGTGACATTGAGGTGGGGTTCGGTAAGGGAATCCTAGAAGCAACTCTTTGTCGCATTAACTATGTGTGACCATAGGAGCCCTTGTAAGCTAGGCTAGTGGATCCATCTAGGCCATTTATGATATTATGATGCATGCTAAATTGACGGAGTTCCACCCAACAAGTGGTCTCCTCGTGCTAATGTAGGGGTTATGTTAGATTCCATGTAGTAGCTCACATGGTCTTACATATTCGTTAAGGTCCACTCCCACAAGTATATGATTCTATGATGTGATCCCATTACTTATATTTTCTCATGTATTTATTCTCATTCATATTGAGCCATGTCCCTTGTAATGACCTAGTTGGTCCTTTTTGGCTTTATTTGTGAAAATTTATGTTTTACCCTTTCGTAAGTTGCTTTGGGCCTATTTTGAATTATCTGGATGGTTGGAGCTGAAATCTTAAGTTTTTAAAATGGAAAATATGCATTTTGACACTTTTTGGAAGCTTAAGTTATTGAAAAAAGGAGTTTTGTACCATTCTAATTTTTTATTGTCGGATCAGGAATCCGTTAATTTCATTAGTTATGGAATGTTGAAACTGAATTACAGGAAGTTGCAGAACTAAATTTGGAGTTAAAATGAAGTTTTTAGGCCCAAAGTTATGATTTTAGTTATTTTCGGGACCAAAGTTTGACTTTGGTTAATATTTGGACTTCAAAAGCTTGGATCGAAATTCCGACAGTTCCAATAGTTCCAGGTGGTGAAACTAACAATAGAAATGGTCTCAGAATAATATTGGAATTGTTGAGGGCAGTTTTGATATTTTGAGTTTTAAACTAGTTTTATCGGGTTGGATTGGTAAATGTGGCGAGGAGGCCTCGAAATTAATTTCTGATGATTCTGTTGAGTCTGGATCGTTGTTTCTGGTATAAATACATATAAGGTTTGTGTAATATTCATGACCCGGAAGAGGGTCTTAGATGTGACATGGCGAAAGAGAACCCGAAAGTCCTCGATCAAGCCATCATAGCATCATCACTCACATCATCGGTTCGAAAGCGCGGGAAAGTAAACACATAACACATAATTCTAAGGGAAATAGGGCTTTGGACTCAAGTTATAGGGATGTTGTTGGGAATGGGATGAACATGAATCACATAGCACATAACAAGTATTTCTAAGGGGCGGGTAAGTAGGACTCAAGTTATGGGGGCACATTGGGTTATGGGACTTTTCACATAAGCACATTCGCAACATTCACAAGTCCAAGCATAATCATAAGCATAATCGAAACATCATTCTCATAGCCAAATCTCAATAGTCATAACATCTCATCAAAACATAATACAATCTGCAAGAGTCTGACATGTCCAACATAGCCTCTACATAAGATAGAGCGGGGTCTCGACATAATCCGGGCTCACCCTCAATTCATAAAGAAAGAAAGTAAAACAATACAAGAAAGAGGAAAGTAGATATTTCCCTTGAACAAAAAGGCTCACCACAAGCAAAAACTTCAAGGATGTCACTCTTCGTTCAACGGTAGATAGAGGTCATCACCGGTCCCTACATGGTTAGAACATGTAGACAAAGAGTATGGGTTAGCACAACAAAGCACTAAGTATACTAGCATGCAAATGCTTATGCACATGAACCTATAGACAACCTAGATGGCAAGGGCACATACATATAAAGAGAATATAAAGAAGAATAGTATATCAATATGCCATGATAACCATGATGCATAAAATGCCATAATGCTTATAGTATAAAGGGGATGGAACCATAACCGACATCCAAACTCATGTGAGCTACAACATGAAC